>JAWPHD010008227.1:0-117775 GCA_037043455.1 Cyrtodaria siliqua
TAGTGACCCCAAAATCAATAGGGGTCATCTACTGGTCACGACCAACCATCCTTCCAAGATTGAGGACTCTAGGTCCAACCATTCTCTAGTTATTGATCGGACATCGTTTTGATAGTCAATGTCACCGCAACCTTGACCTTTGACCTAGTGACCCCAAAATCAATAGGGGTCATCTACTTGTCATGACCAACCATCCTTCCAAGTTTGAGGACCCTAAGTCCAACCATTCTCTAGTTATTGATCGGACATCGTTTTGATAGTCAATGTCACCGCAACCTTGACCTTTGACCTAGTGACCCAAAAATCAATAGGGGTCATATACTTGTCATGACCAACCATCCTTCCAAGTTTGAGGACCCTAAGTCCAACCATTCTCTAGTTATTGATCGGACATCGTTTTGATAGTCAATGTCACCGCAACCTTGACCTTTGACCTAGTGACCCCAAAATCAATAGGGGTCATCTACTTGTCATGACAAACCATCCTTCCAAGTTTGAGGACCCTAGGTCCAACCATTCTCTAGTTATTGATCGGACATCGTTTGTGACACAGATACGCAGACAGACAGACACGCAGAGAAACAGACGGACAGAAAGCACAAAATCAATATGGCTCCCCTACCACACTTTGTGTCGGGGAGCCATCAATATGTAAAAAAATAAAAGTTTCAAGTGGGGGGGAGGGGGGGTGAGAGGCAGGGGGTGTGGTGGGGGAGGGGGCAACTTATATGTGTAAGAATTGACTAAAACAACACAGAAATATGTAAAGAAAAAACAATTGTGTGCAGGTGGGGTGAGTGGTGGTGAGGGGGGAGGAGGGAGCCCATGCCCCAATATGGGTGAAGTATGAATAAGATGCATAATGCTATAAGAAATCCCAAACCAAAATTATAGATATATACATGCTTACATGCAAACCTAGATCTGCCTTTATTGCCCATTTTATGGGCCATCACATTTTGGGTTCCATGGGAGCCCAGAATTTGCAGAAGACAAAATTACTTACCAAGCCCTTTACAACATATTATAAGGAAACCAATTACAAAATTTAGTTCAGCTAGGACAAGAAATGTAAGAGATATAGACCTGTAAACACAGCTTACACGCAACATTTGATGTGAAACAGACACATTTTAAGGGCTATCAGAATTTAGGTTCCATGGGAGCCCAGGGGTTACAGGAACCAACATTACTTAAGCAGCCCCTAAGATAATGCTATAAGGAAACTAATGGCAAAATTTGGTTGTGCTTGGGTAAGAATTGTAAGAGATATAGACTTGTAAACACAGCTTACATGCAAAACTGATGTGAAATGGGACACATTTAATGGGCTATCATAATTTGAGTTTCATGGGTTACAGGAACCAAAATTGCTTATGCAGCCCTTAAGATAATGCTATAAGGAAGCCCATGGCAAAATTTGGTTGTGCTAAGATAAGAAATGTAAGAGATATATAGACTTGTAAACACAGCTTACACGCAAAATTTGATGTTAAATGGGACACATTTTATGGGCTATCATAATTTGGGTTCATTGGGAGCCCATGGGTTACAGGAACCAAAATTGCTTATGCAGCCCTTAAGATAATGCTATCAGGAAGCCCATGGCAAAATTTGGTTGTGCTAGGATAAGAAATGTAAGAGATATAGACTTGTAAACACAGCTTACACGCAAACCTTGATGTGGGACGCCAACGCCGACGCCGACCTCGGGGTGATTACATAAGCTCTCTTATTCTTCGAATAGTCGAGCTAATAAGGTACAAACAAAATATGTTTCAAGTTCCTAGTCTTCTTTGTGTCAATGTTGCTATAAATTACAGTTTAATAAAGCATTTATTACAACCAAGAGACAGACAGACAGACAGACAGACAGGTGTGCTATAAGGACTTATTGCTTTTTAACATTTACTCGCGGTGTGATTTCAACAATGCAGTCAAATTCTATGTCAAACGGAATAAAACAATATAGTTGTCGCCTGCCTACCTGTTTGTTTGTTTGTTTGCTTGCTTGCTTGCTTGCTTATTTACTTGCTGCTTTGTTAATAAACAATAAGACAGAGACTGGGTGAAACCACCTCTTAAAAATCAAACATATTTTAAGACTCTTAGTAGAGATGCCCATTGATTGAGATGTTTAATAAATGATAAACAAAGCAGTGATTTTTTTACCTTTTTTCAAAGGTACCTCTACCTTTTCAATTGGGAAAATTTAGCGGCATTTTTATTAAATTGGGAAAATTTCCAAATTCAATAATCAGTATGGTCTAGATAAAAAACAAAAAAAATTGAAGGTTTTATTGCTCAGAACATGTTTTTACTACTGTAATCATTTAAAAAGACAGTTTTCTTTTTTTTTGTCCTTTAAACATGTTCACAAGCACTTCCATGTCTGCCTCTGTGAGGTCCTTATCCATGTGGCATATTCTCTTCATCCCCCTTTGACTTGAGAAAAGATGGCCTAGGAGGATCACACGATTCAGTTGAACTCGTAGGAGTAGGACACTCGACAAGAGATTCACTCATCACGCTCGAAGTTTGGGTAGGTCAGACTGGGTAGGTGGGGCAATTTAACTTTCAGTAACTAAAGAAATTTCTGACGAAGTCTGTTTCTCATCACCCGTGATCTGATTCAGCTTTTTAAACACAGAGCTAATGCTCTGTAAGCCCTTTGCGTCATTCTTTTTAACCTTTTATACGTAATATTTTGAATTATGCGACATGTTGATTGTTAATATCGGAGCAAATCTTGGTTAAAGAATGCCTTTCGTAATCATATCGTATAAATACTATGCTACGATAAAGCGTTTGATTGATTCTGGTGACAAAACATCACTGCGTCTCGTCCATTGGATAGTTGGTACCTGCGCGCGACTACAAGGTGGGGGTAAAGGTGTCGACTATTCTAGATAATGAACTAGCTATTCAGCTCTTGATTATTTTTATCAAGGTGAAGTACAGCTTTTACCCCAACCTGATAGTACGACAATATCGGTTTTCGCGAAAATTAAAATGTAACAAGCTTACCTAAAACTCTTTTACCAATACTTATAACGTAAATTTAATATTTTTATTGAACCTTTGGATTGGGAAAATATGACTTTGGATTGGGAAAATATGACGTCTTTTTGGGAAAATACAGTCGATTTTTGCTAGGGGAAAGTGCCGATATTCGGCGGTAAAAATAACCAAAAAAATCACTGCAAAGCAAGGTACATTTCTAACAAGAAGTCAATGACCTTGAAGCTCTACTGATTGATTTTGATTTCAGGAAGTAGTCGCTACAAACTTGTGTTTTGAAAATTTATTTTTAGCCATGGCGGCCATCTTGAATTTCAGGCCGACCTGAAATTTTGCTAGGATCAATTAGACATCAAGAGCAACATTCCTGTGAAGTTTCATGAAAATCCGTCAAGTAGTTTCAGAGGAGTAGTCGCTACAAGTTTTCATTATATAACTCTATGTAAAAAAAGATGGCCGCTGACAGTCATGTTTAAAATCGAATCAATACGATTTTTGACAAGGACCAACATCATGTCATGCTGATCATTTTAGAAAAAGTCCCATATCAATATCACTTATAGTTTTCAAGAAGTAGTCACTACAAACTTGTATTTTGAAAATCTATTTTTAGCTGTGGCGGCCATCTTGAATTTCTGGCCGATCTGAAAATTTGCTAGGATCAATAAGACATTAAGAGCAACATTCCTTTAAAGTTTCATGAAAATCCGCCAAGTAGTTTCAGAGGAGTAGTCGCTACTATTTTTTACTATATAACTCCATGTAAACAAAGATGGCTGCTGGCAGCCATGTTTAACATCGAATCAAAAAGATTTTTGTCAAGGACCAACATCATGTCATGCTGATCATTTTAGAAAAAGTCCCATATCAATATCACTTATAGTTTTAAAGAAGTAGGCGCTACAAACTTGTATTTTAAAAATCTATTTTTAGCTTTGGCGGCCATCTTGGATTTCACATCAACATCAATTTTTGCTAGGATCAACTAGACTTCATGGGCAACTTTTCTGTAAAGTTTCATGAATATCCATCCAGTAGTTTCAGAGGAGTAGTCGCTACAAATAAATGTTTACGTACAGACGGACGACGGACGCCGCCATACGGCATAAGCTCTGCTGATCTCTGATCAGTCGAGCTAAAAAAACATACAAATTCAAAAAGATGTCTCTTATTTTCAAGGTAAGTCCAAGTCCAATGTTCTGAGTTAAAATTCAGCATGTTTCCCCTACAGAACTTTCCACAGGGGCCACCATATTTGTTTACATGCAAAACCGCAGTAAATATTTACCTGTTTTTGAATAGGGGATAATCTCACAATTACATGTTTAAAAAATACATTTGGTAAAAGTAAATGCTCTCATTTTAATAAATGTTATTTATTAATTAATTAACAACTCTGAAAATGTATTCTGAAACATTTATCTGGCATCTTTTAATTTTTGTGACCTTTCACTTCTGGCTGAGGTCACTCCTGGAAAGGGGCGTGGCCAATCCATGCTACATTTAGGATACCGCAACCTATATAAAACTGTGACCACTGGGGCGGGGCCACCATTTGAACAAACTTGGTACAGGATTCATAAGCTGATAATAACTAAAAAATATTAACCTTTATCTCTTGTAGTTTGAAGTTCTTCCCTATAACTCTATGTAAAACGGATCCACCAAGGGCCTCTAAGTTCCCAATTAAAGAAAAAAGAACCAAGTTTTTTTAATAAAAATAAAAAGAATTAAAAAATAAATAAACAAGAGGTCAATGACTTTGAAGCACTACTGATAGGTTTTTGATAGCTAGATCAGCATTCCTGCGAAGTTTCATAAAAATCAAGTTTTCATTATATAACTCTATGTAAACACAGATGGCCGCTGGCAGCCATGTTTAACGTCAAATCAAAATAATTTTTGACAAGGATCAACATCATGTCATACTGATCATTTTAGAAAAAGTACAATATCAATATCACTTAGAGTTTTCAAGAAGTAGGCGCTACAAACTTGTATTTTGAAAATCTATTTTTAGCCATGGTGGCCATCTTGAATTTCCGGCCGACCTGAAGTTTTGCTAGGATCGATTAGACATCAAGAGCAACATTCCTGTGAAGTTTCATGAAAATCCGTCAAGTAGTTACAGAGAAGTAGTCGCTACAAGTTTTTACTAGATAACTCTATGTAAACAAAGATGGCCGCTGACAGCCATGTTTAACATCGAATCAAAACGATTTTCGACAAAGACCAACATCATGTCATGCTGATGATTTTAGAAAAAGTCCCATATCAATATCACTTATAGTTTTCAAGAAGTAGTCGCTACAAACTTGTTTTTTGAAAATCTATTTTTAGCCGTGGCGGCCATCTTGAATTTACAGCCGACCTGAAGTTTTGCTAGGATCAATTAGACATCAAGAGCAACATTCGTGTGAAGTTTCATGAAAATCCGTCAAGTAGTTCCAGAGGAGTAGTCGCTACAAGTTATCATTATATAACTCTATGTAAACAAAGATGGCCGCTGGCGGCCATGTTTAACGTCGCATCAAAATAATTTTTGACAAGGATCAACATCATTCCATACTGATCATTTTAGAAAAAGTCCCTTATCAATATCACTTATAGTTTTCAAGAAGTAGTCGCTACAAACTTGTTTTTTGAAAATCTATTTTTAGCTGTGGCGGTCATCTTGAATTTCCGACCAACCTGAAATGTTGCTAGGATCATTTAGACATCAAGATCAATAATCCTGTGAAGTTTCATGGAAATCTGTAGAGTAGTTTCAGAGAAGTAGTCGCTACAAGTTTTTACTAAAAAACTCTATGTAAACAAAGATGGCTGCTGGCAGCCATGTTTAACGTCGAATCAAAACGATTTTCGACAAGGACCAACGTCATGTCATGCTGATCATTTTAGAAAAAGTCCCATATCAATATCACTTATAGTTTTCAAGAAGTAGTCGCTACAAACTTGTCTTTAAAAAATCTATTTTTAGCTTGGCGGCCATCTTGGATTTCACATCAACATGATTTTTAGCTAGGATCAACTAGACTTCATGGGCAACATTTCTGTAAAGTTTCATGAATATCCATCCATTAGTTTCAGAGGAGTAGTCGCTACAAATAAAAGTTTACGGACAGACAGACGGACGGACAGACGGACGACGGACGACGCACCACGGCATAAGCTCTGCTGATCTCTGATCAGTTGAGCTAAAAATAAACAAGAGGTCAATGACCTTGAAGCTCTACTGATTGATTTTGTTTTCAGGAAGAAGTCGCTACAAACTTGTTTTTTGAAAATCTATTTTTAGCTGTGGCAACCATCTTGAATTTCCGGCTGACCTGAAATTTTGCTATGATCAATTAGACATCAAGAGCAACATTTCTGTGAAGTTTCATGAAAATCCGTCAAGTAGTTTCAGAGGAGTAGTCGCTACAAGTTTTCATTATATAACTCTATGTAAACAAAGATGGCCGCTGACAGCCATGTTTAACATTGAATCAAAATAATGTTCGACTCGGATAACCATCATGTCATGCTGATAATTTTAGAAAAAGTCCCATATCAATATCACTTATAGTTTTCAAGAAGTAGTCGCTACAAACTTTTTTTTTTTAAATCTATTTTTAGCTGTGGCGGCCATCTTGAATTTCTGGCCGATCTGAAATTTTGCTAGGATCAATAAGACATCAAGAGCAACATTCCTGTGAAGTTTCATGAAAATCCGTCAAGTAGTTTCAGACGAGTAGTCGCTACAAGTTTTCAATATATAACTCTATGTAAACAAAGATGGCCACTGGCAGCCATGTTTAACGTCGAATCAAAATAATGTTCGACTCGGATAACCATCATGTCATGCTGATCATTTTAGAAAAAGTCCCATATCAATATCTCTTATAGTTTTCAAGAAGTAGTCGCTACAAACTTATTTTTTAAAAATCTATTTTTAGCCGTGGCGGCCATCTTGAATTTCCGGCCGACCTGAAATTTTGCTAGGATCAATAAGACATCAAGAGCAACATTCCTGTGAAGTTTCATGAAAATCCGTCAAGTAGTTTCAGAGAAGTAGTCGCTACAAGTTTTCATTATATAACTCTATGTAAACAAAGATGGCCGCTGGCAGCCATGTTTAACGTCGAATCAAAACGATTTTCGACAAGGACCAACATCATGTCATCCTGATCATTTTAGAAAAAGTCCCATATCAATATCTCTTATAGTTTTCAAGAAGTAGTCGCTACAAACTTATTTTTTAAAAATCTATTTTTAGCCGTGGCGGCCATCTTGAATTTCCGGCCGACCTGAAATTTTGCTAGGATCAATAAGACATCAAGAGCAACATTCCTGTGAAGTTTCATGAAAATCCGTCAAGTAGTTTCAGAGAAGTAGTCGCTACAAGTTTTCATTATATAACTCTATGTAAACAAAGATGGCCGCTGGCAGCCATGTTTAACGTCGAATCAAAACGATTTTCGACAAGGACCAACATCATGTCATGCTGATCATTTTAGAAAAAGTCCCATAGCAATATCCCTTAGAGTTTTCAAGAAGTAGTCGCTACAAACTTGTTTTTTAAAAACCTATTTTTAGATTTGGCGGCCATCTTGGATTTCACATCTACATGATTTTTTGCTAGGATCAACTAGACTTCATGGGCAACATTTCTGTAAAGTTTCATGAAAATCCATTCAGTAGTTTCAGAGGAGTAGTCGCTACAAAAAAAAAGTTAACGGACGGACGGACGGACAGACAGACAGACAGACGGAAGACGGACACTGCACCACGGCATAACAAGAACAAGAGGCCCATGAGGGCCTGTCGATGCTCTACTGGCTAACATGGCTCTTATAACATCAATGAAGCAAGTGACTGCAATTTACGTTTTTTTGAAAGATTTGGTGAAAATACAGCATTTTTAACTAAATCAAGGGCCACAACTAAAGAATCGGGTAAAGTTTCGTTAAGATCAGATGAAAAATGAAGGCTATAACATATTAACGAGGGCAAATATAGCATTTTTAACTAAACAAGAGCCATACCTCCTCTGTTACTGGTCCGATCTGGCTGGTTTTCGAGCTTGGTCAATAGAGATTAAAAAAACTTTAAAAAAAATAAAAAATAAAAAAAAATTAAAAAAAAATAAAAAAAACACTAAAAAAACTAAAATTATCACTGAAATTGATTAATACCCCCACAATACCGCCTTGTCACATAAACATGGCAACCACAAGAAAACAATGGTCTAAATCGAACTTGACCTGTATTTATGGTCTTAAACCCGTGTACCAAAAATTATTTAAATCCGTCGACCCTTCCATGAGTTATCGTCCGGACACCGTTTTTTGGGCAAATTCTAAGTTGAAAAGGGGCCATAACTCCTTCAAAAATTGGTGGTTTGTAACCAAAGTCGAACTTGACTTGTATTTTATGGTGTTATAACCGTGTACCAAATATTATTTAAATCCATCAACCCTTTCATGAGTTATCGTACGGAAACCAACAGACCGGGGCAAATTCTAAGTAGAAAAGGGGCCATAACTCCGTCAAAAATTGGTGGTTTGTAACCAAAGTCGAAATTGACCTGTATTTCATGGTCTTAAACCCATGTACCAAAAATTATTTAAATCTGTCGACCCTTTCATGAGTTATCGCCCGGACACCGTTTTTTGGGCAAATTCTAAGTTGAAAAGGGGCCATAACTCCATCAAATATTGGTGGTTTGTAACCAAAGTCGAACTTGACTTGTATTTTATGGTGTTATATCCGGGTACTAAATATTATTTAAATCCGTCGACCCTATCATGAGTTATCGTCCGGAAACCATTTTTTGGGCAAATTCTAAGAGGAAAAGGGGCCATATCTCCGTCAAAAATTGGTGGTTTGTAACCAAAGTCGAACTTGACTTGTATTTTATGGTGTTATACCCGTGTACCAAATATTATTTAAATCAATCACCCCTTTCATGAGTTATCATCCGGAAACCAACAGACCGACCGACGGACAGACAGACAGACAGACAAAGTTCGTTTGTGGGGGTATAAAAAAAAAATCTTAAAATCTGGTAAGTCAGTAAGATCAGATGCAAAATGAATTGAATTGGATTTTATAGTCGCACCAACAGCTAAGGTCATATGGCGACTTTCCAGCTTCCACTGGTGGAGGAAGACCCCAGGTGCCCCTCCGGGCAATTTTCGTGCACGGGCGGGCACCTGGGTAGAACCACCGACGTTCCGCAAGCCAGCTGGATAGCTTCCTCACATAAAGATTCCTAGGCCCCTGAGGGATCGAACCTACAGCGGTGAGGGGCAAGTGATTGCAAGTCAGAGACGCTAACCACTCGGCCACGGACGCCCCCCGGATGCAAAATGAAGGCCCTATCATACTACTGAGGCAAGTTATAGCATTTTTAACGAAATCAAGGGCCATAACTCCGCTGTTACTGATCCGATCCGACTGGTTTTCAAACTTGTTCGAGCTTTCATTGAATTAACAATCTGATCAAGTTCGATAAAGTTCGGATGAACCATGAAGCCCCTATCATCTTAACGAAACAAAATATAGCATTTTTAACTAAATCAAGGTTTTCGAACTTGTTAGAGCTTTCATTGATATTACCAATCTGGTAAAGTTAAATGGTAAAGATAGGATGAAAAATGAAGGCCCTATTGTCTTAAAGAGGCAAAATATAGCAATATAGCATTTTTAACTAAATCAAGGGCCATAACTCCGCTGTTACTGGTCCGATCTGGCTGGTTTTCGAAATTGTCCGATCTTTCATTGATATTAACAATCTATTAAAGTTTGGTAAAGATCAGATGAAAAATGAAGGCCATATCTTCTTAACGAGGTAAAAGTTAACGGACGGACAGACGACGGACGACTCACCATCCCATAAGCTCTGCTTATAAAGAGCGGATGAAAAATGAAAGCCCTATCATCATAACGAGGCAAAATACATCATTTTTTAACTAAAGTGCTATAACTCTGGTGTTACTGGTCTGATCTGGCGGTTTTTCGAACAAGTCCGAGCATTCATTGATATAAACAATTTGTGCAAGTTTGGTAAAGATCAAATACTAGATGAAGGTGCTAGAGTGGTCACATTGGCAGACAAGACAAAATATGGCAATTTTCGTTAATTCAATGGCAATAACTCCAGTGTTACTAGCCCGATCTGGCTTGTTTTCAAACTCGTCCGAGCTTTCATTGATATTTACAATCTGGTGAAGTTTGGTAAAGATCGGCTGAAAAGTGAAGGTCCTAGAGTGTTCATATCAAAAAGTCACATCCGCATCTACTATGTCACATACCGATGTACTACGCAAGATGCAATTATAACCAAAGTTTGAAAGGTCTATCGCATACAGTCCATGAGAAAGTGACCGAAACACAAAATTTGAATGTAATATTATTAAGTTATCTGCCCTTTGCTTGGGTCTCATCCGCATCTACTATGTCACGTAGCATAATGTACTACCCAACATGGTCACGCTGACCTAATTTAGTTTTCTTTGATTACTGCAGTTTCATCAGAATTGCATTGCTTAAACATTTAAGCAACCTAGGAGAAAACTGATTAGGACTGCAGTTTTTACATTTAGTTACAATTCATAAAATATCAGGATAAATACAAACGCGTTTTGATTGTCAAATAGACATTTACCCTGCAACAAATGTTCCGTTTCAATCACACTCATAAACACACAAAAAAGATGGACGGACAAAACACAATGCCATGGGCACATAAAACGAAGGTTCTAGTGTTAGCAAACAGTGTTACAGAAACAGAGCTAAATATGTGTTCAAAAAATTCAAAACACATCCAGTCAGGTCAATGTGTCGAGATTTCACTAAAGCTACTTGATGAAATGCTCTTTAAAAGCCCAAAATGTTTTTGATATGTATATAGATATAAGAATAATTTGTCATATTTGTTTTTAAAATCAATAACATCATACCATCTGCATCACCTATACCACAATTTACATCGATATAGTTTGTAAGAAAAGCTCCTAACCTTTCTCTGAGGCTCGGCATAAAATTCAGGAGGTATCTTTGCTATTCAAACCAGCTGGGTTCATTCGCCATGAAACGTCTGGTAGGAGAACCAATCGAGCGCCATAAAAACATCTATGGCTTCAGGATCTAGGAAAGCCAATTTATAACCCTAAATTACTTCTAGAAGGATTATGTAAAGTTTAGTTAATATGTATAAATAAAAAGTTTGAATAATGAAATATATGAAATGTCTTAAGAACTGAAACATTAAATGCATTCAGAAGCATGAACAATATTGTGACCAAGGCCATTAATGATTTTATGATGTAGGTCATTGTCAAGATTTTCAATAAACTTGCTTGAACAAAATCCCGAAGTTGAGATGATCACTAATTGGTGCATAATACATTAAAGAGTGTGTAAATGTTAATTTTAATATTAAATTAAAGTTCACTCCATCTAATGTCTACTGGCAGAGGTGTTTGTTCTCCATCTCATTTCTGCGGATTCATCTACAAAAGAAAACATATTTTTTAAAATAAACAACCAATATATTTTCACCATGTTTGAATATCTGATAAAAAATAATAATGTAGCATCGTTTTATTAAGACAAGGTGCTGTAGCTCTGCTGTTTACCGTAATATCAAATATTGAGCAGAAACCTACTTCTGACCTTGTTTTCTCAGTTGAGGGCAATTATAACTCCTGCACACCTCTACATGCTGGTGATCAGATACATAAAGTTTGGAGAGACTAGCCTTTTTTTTAAGGTGTAAAAGAATAAGAGATGCAAGAAACATTAACAGACTTTGTGATTTAAAGGTATAAAAGGGTCCACAACAGAAATGTCAAAATCAAACACAGAAGATATATATACATCTACGTCCTGGTGATTATGTCCACAGTTGTTCTAGGCTATGATGTCTTGCAGTTTTGTGGGAATAGGACACGCGTTAAAAACATTACAAGATGTCACAATTAAAATACATAAGGCAGAAATTGTTGAATTCCAACGATGACAGTATATATGCACACCTCTTTTTGCTGGTCTTAATATCCACATCGTTTTTCGATGGTAAGTCTAACAGTTGAAGAAAACGAAGAGAAGCAAGAAAAACATTAACTTTGTCATTTTAATTACTAATGGACAGATTGATGCACAGGCAAATCAGTGATGTCTCTGAATTTATCTTCCCTGCAGAGGTATGTTAATTGTATAGGTAAAAGTATAAACAGAAAAGTAAAGACAGAAGAAAAACAAACATTATTTTTCTTGAGGGAGATAGTTTAAAGTTAAGCTCTTTATAAGAGTTGGTCATTGATGAGAAATGAGGAAAAGAAGAAAAGAGTACAAAAACAAAACTTTCAAAAAATGCTGGAAGAGTGGGGACACACATGGATCACAGTGGCCCTCGGGCATGCATGTGTATGTGTGGGGCGGGCGGTGTGCAGATGTGGGGGTGTTTGCAGGTCGTCTAGATGAGATATGTATTTGTGCCATCACTCAAAGCATGCGACACAAAATCGGCCTTATTATATAATAAGAAGAATATGACATTGATGACCTTGACCTTGAAGATACAGACCCATGTTGGGGTCTGCAGATCATCCTAATAGATGAGTAAGTTTTATTTATCTAAATAAGTTACTTTGAATTCCTTCCATGGATGCAAGAGTTAGTGCAACAACATGGGCCTTACTATAGACATTTAAGAAGTGAATGGCCTTCAGAGAACTTACAATAATGTCTCAATAGCAAAACAGCAATGTGTGTAGATAGTTTTATAATTAATCACTCGATCTGTAGGACTTGCATCGCATGTTCATGGAATACTGCAGCATCTGACATCGCGTGAATTATTACCATATAATTAGAGCCATTCTTTAATAGTTTAGAAGAGGGTATGCTGTTATTCGAATCATTTTAACATTGTCAACTGGAGCAATATTAATGTTATTCAAAACCTTTATTCAAGTATAGCAACACAAAAATACTGACATGGGTGCTAGGTTCTGCATATCATCCTGATGAGATGAGTAAATGTGCCAAGTTATTTTGAAATCATTCTATAGATACAATAGTTCTGGAGCGGGTTCAAAATGGACCTTACTATAGACATACAGGAAGTGAACATCCTTCAGAGTGGCCCTGACCTTAAAGATACTGACATGAGAGTTGTGTTTTGCACATTGTCTTGATCAGATCAGTAACTATACGAACATATTTTGAAATCCCTGCATGCATGCAAGAGTTATTAAGTGGTCATGAAAAGGAGGTCCTTACAATAGGCATGAAAGAAGTGTATGACCTTCAAAGTGACCTTGACCTTGAAGATACTGACATGGGGTTGGACATGGCATATTGTCTTGATGAGTAAATTTGCGACCTTATTCTGAAATCCTTCCATGGATGCAAGAGTTCTGGCGCAGGCATGAAACAGGCCTTATGAGAAGCAGACAAATATGAGAAGTGAATGGCCTTCAGAGTGACCTTGACCTTGAAGATATTGACAATGGTGTTCGGTTAGGCACATAATATCTTGATGAGATGAGTTAATGTGCCTAGTTGTTTTGAATTCCCTTCATGCATGCAAGAGTTATGAAATGGACACAACTTGGCCTTACTATAGACAAATATGTAGAGCGAAAAGAAATGGGCCTCACTATAGGCATATATGAAGTTGCTAACCTACTGACAATGGCTTCAGTTAGGCACATAGTGTCTTGATGAGATGAGTAAATGTGCCTAGTTATTTTGAAATCCCTTCATGCATGCAGGAGTTATTGAAAGGACAAGAAATGGGACAGTCGGAAAGATGGCCATTCACATATCAGGCATATCGAAAGTGAATCGACTTCAGAGTGACCTTGACCTTGAAGATACCGACATGGGTGTTGGGCTCTGCACAGTCTTGATGAGATGAGCAATCCCTTCATGAATGAAGTACTATTAGAGCAGATGAGAAATGGGCCTTATAATAGACATATAAGAAGTGAATGACAATCAGAAAACTTACAATAATATCTAGATAGCAAAACAGCAATTTGTGAAGATTGTGTGGTAATTATTCACTAGATCTGGAGGACCTGAGTCACTTGTTCACGGAATAGTGTAGCGTCTCATATCGCATGAATTATTACCATATAATTCTAGCCATTCTTTGATAGTTTATTAGAGGGTATGCTTTTATTGGAAATTTTTAATATTGTCAATTGGAGCAATATTAATGTTATTCAAAACTAAGAATGTGTCAATGGGACACGGTGAATGAAGAGCCAACGGAAATTGAATTGAAAGTTGTTTAACAACTCATCAACACAGTATAGGTTATTTAGAGCCACCCCAGAGAGTGGGGAAGGATACATAGGAATCCGGGAACCGTGCCCTACTCTTATTATTAAATATATTCCTATGGTTCTTTAACATACTCGGAGGATAGACCGATACACGGGACCGCCCGATTTACGTCCCCATCTGACGGACCAGGCTAAGGGAAAGTGTCTTACCCAAGAACACACCGACGAAACTCAGTGGCACCATGAAGGATTGAACCCGGGGCCTCCGGTTACAAAACCGCTGCGCTACCGACTGCGCCACAAAGAAAGAAGGCCACAATTCCAGTAAAAAGGTCGATATTGATGCAGAATATAGATGCACATCTTGAAATCATTGGTAAGTATCCTGTAAAGTGTTATCAATCGGACACAAACTGACCCGGCCTTACTACAGGCATATAAGAAAAGAATGGCCTTCAGAGTGACCTTGGCTTTAAAGATACTGATATGAGTGTTGGATTCTGCACATTTCCTTCATCAGAGCTGTAAATATGCCAAAATATTTTTACATCCGTCTATGCACACAAGAGTAATGAAGAGGACAAGAAATGAGCCTTACTATAGGCTTATCAGAAGTGAAGAGACTTTAGTGACCTGACCTTGAAGATACAGACATGGGTGTCAAATTCTACACATTGTCTTGAAGATATTAATAAATGTGCCTAGTTATTTTGTAGTTCCTCCATGCATGTAAGAGTTATTAATTGGTCACGAAATGGACCTTACAATAGGCATAAAAGAAGTGAATGGCCTTCAGAGTGACGTTAAATTTGAAGATACTGACATGTGTTGGGTTCACATTGTCTGGATGAGATGAGATGAGTAAATGTGCACAATTATTTCAAAATCCCTCAGTGCATGCAAGAGTTATTAAGTAGACATGATATGCACCTTACTATAGACATATAAGAATACCTTCAGGGTGGTTTTGTCTTTGAAGATAACAACCTGGGGTTGGATTTGGCACAGTCTTGATAAGATAAGGAAATGTTATTTTGAAATCCCTCAATATAGGCAAGAATTATGAAGGAGACAAAATCAGAAGTGAATGGCTTTCAGAGTGACCTTGACCTTGAAGATACCGACATGAGATGAATAAAATTGCAGTTATTTTGAAATCCCTTCATGCATGCACGAGTTGTGGAGGGAAAAGAAATGGGCCTGCAGAGTGACCTCCACTTTGAAGACACAAAATTGGTCTTACTATAGACATATAAAAGAATGACTTTCAGGGTGACCTTGATCTTGAAGATACTGACTTGGTGTTGGGCTCTGCAGTCTTGATGAGATGAGCAATCCCTCCATGCATGAAGTACTATTACAGCAGACGAGAATGGGCCTTACTATAGACATATAAGAAGAGAATGACCTTCAGGGTGACCTTAACATTGAAGATACTGACATGGGTGTTTGGCTCTGCACAGTCTTGATACTGACATGGGTTTTGGGTTCTGGACATCATTTTGATGAGTAAATGGGTCGAGTCATTCTAAAATCACTCCTTGCCTGCAAGCATTGTAAATCGGACACAAAATGACTTTACAATAAGCATACAAGAGGTAGATGGCCTTTAGGGTGATTTTAGCTTGACGTTGAAGATACTGGTTTCCACAGATTGTCTTGATGAGACAAGTAAACATGCCAAATTACTCAAAAATCTCCCAATGCATGCAAGAATTATGAAGAGGACACGAAATGGGCCTAAAACAGCAATGTTTGTAGACTGTAAGGTAATTGTTTACTAGATCTGTAAGACCCGAGTCACATGTTCGTGGAATACTGCAGCATCTGACAAGAGCTGCTGGGAGCATGATGTAATTAAAAAGTTTGTCAATCTGATACAAACCTAACGCAAAATGTAACTAGAATCACTGGTGTAAAAAAGAAGGTCAAGGTCAATCATGTTATGTTATCATGTAGAAGTTGCACAGATGTATCTGCAGAGTGTAGGAATGACTTATAAAACAGACCTAAAGAGAAACCTTAACCTTAACAGAGGTGTGAGGTACACAAATGGTGGTTGGTTGAATACTGTTTTAAGTCATTTTCAGCACATTTTAGGCTATATATGACAGTCAATGTTTTAGTAGTGGAGACGACCATTAACATTTCCTGTGTACAACCAGTACTGTATACCTCCCACCATCCGAAAGAAGTACATAAATGGAGAGTAGGACGGGTAATGCTGTGTGGCAGCTGTAAAAAGACATAAGAAGTGAATGACCTTCAGAGAACTTGTTTAGTGCTCTGTGGCAGATGTAAAAAGTTGCCCGGACTACAAATCAGCAGTCGTTTACTTGCTGGTCCTTTGGGATCAATGGGCCAAATCTTTCTGTCTTTATGGTAGAATATTGCTGAAGCCCATGCTAGTGGCCAGAAGAGGTGTTTGATCCTTATATCATAAGCAGAGACAATAAAACCGAGTCTGCTATTTATCTCTCTTGTTTGTGTTTGTTGCTTCCAAGGGACCCCTTTTTATGCCAATCCACTATCAAGGTGCAGGGCATAAGAAATTGTATTATCTGCTTATGTTACACAAGTTAAGATAGATCAATAATATGCTCGGGCAGTGCATGCTCTTGTAAAACAGATTCCACCCCAACCCCTATCCCCACCCCAATATTTTACATGTTAATGATGCATATACACTCCATATAATAATCCATTTCAAGGACATTTAAATCTATTTTTTAATCATGTAATCTTAAAAAAAAACAATAAATTTAATTGAATTGGTTTTAAGGCGCACCAACACATGAAAGGTTATACGGCGCCTAACAGGAATGAACATGCCAGGCTCATCCTCCATTTACATGCAGATAAAATATGGCTTTAACTGTTTATTGCTTTTCTGACACTGCTCTAGTGATTTGAGCGAGATGGCACCTGAAACAATACAGGAGTCACGATGAAGACCTTTAATGAGCATCATTAGAAAATGAACATGAATTTGGTGGTGGGGTTCTAACCCTCTGCCTACCCCTCTAACGGGATCTGCAGTGGCCCATCCTTTGCCCGAGTACAAGACGGTGCCAATAAATTGAAGGTTAATTTTATATATGTCATAATAATTTGCTGAACACCGTTTTTACCTTTTTTTTATAAATTTTGAACACGTGTAGTTTCCATGTTTAGTAAAAAAAATAAATATACATAATCTAGTTTATAATCTAACCATAATTTCATAACCAGTCTAAATACCCATAATTTCATAACCATAATTTCATCATGTATAAAATACTCTTGTGCTTCTTTATAGAAAAACAGCATTTTTTGTATTGATACATTTAACACACTAAATATTGCTAAATTTAGCTTACAATTTTATTTCTAAGAAAACAAGAGACACTGCCTGTCAGTACAGATGCTCGACTTCGAAGACCTTGTCTATCTATTGGGAATGTTAGGTTAAGTGCATGCTTCTGCTTAATTGCAAGACAGAATTATGGCACTCATCTCTAGGAGTCCTGACAGTGAGCACATATGTGATGTTTTACTGAATTCTTTTAGGGGGATTCTGAGATATGAAAAAAGATTTTTTATAAGGAAGCCCATAACCAGATTTGGTTGAGCTAGGACAAGGAATGTAAGATGTGGAACTATAAACACAGTCTACATGCAAAACTGGAGGTAGAAAGTGACGCCGATGCCGCAGTCATTACATAGCTCTCTTATTCTTTGAACAGTCGAGCTAAAGATGTACTGCTATATAAAATTTACAAAACTGAGACGAAAAAAGTAGCATTTTTGTGTATTTATAAAAATTAATGCTTCTATTAGAACCATTTAAACATTGTTTATTAATTCTATATAAATGCAAATCCGAATCTGTGTTCTAGTCTGGCAACAATAAACATCAATATTGCTCAACTGAACTTACAATATTGTCTTTATAGCAAAATAGCAATCTTTGTAATTAATAGAAGTACGATATATTATTGGAATCATTTTAACCCTTAACCTGGTAAGCAGGACTATAATAGCCTTTGCGTCCATTGTAAACCCAGATCAGCCTGTGAGTAACTCACCGACTGATCAGTGTTTACAATGTCCAGCTGCTGATTGGTCATTTTCCCCAAAACACCTCTTTGTCACATAAATGGAATGGTCTTAATTCGACGAAAAAAGTCCATTATAAATATGTAGCGGGTTAAGGGCTAACATGTTCAATTCATACAGTATGAGTGTTATTTAAAACTTTTATTCAAGTCTAGGAACAACACAAATATTGCTAGACAGAATTTACAAAAATGACTTTAGACAATTAAATTTTACAAAAATGACTTTAGAAAAACAACATTCTTTTATATTAATAAAATATAAGAAGCTTTACTATTACTGGTAGCATTGTCCAGTGATGCAATTCAAATCTTTATTTTTTCTTTATTTTTTCAAGTCAAGGAACAACACAAATTAATATTGCTCGACATAATTTACAATATTGACTGAAGAAAACTGCATTTCCATGTTTTTCTTTTTCATTTTTATAAAAGGTAATGCTGTTATTGGAATCAGTTTAACATGTAACATGTGTTAATAAATGTTATATGATTGTAGTGCAAATTATTTGTACTAGTCTTGCAACAATGGAAATACATATTTCCTAGACTGAACTTACAATGTCTTTATAGCAAAACAGCAATTTGTGTAGATTGTTTGGTAAAAAATTCACTAGATCTGTAAGATCCGAGTCACAGGTTCGTGAATACTGCAGTGTCTGACATCGCATGAATTATTACCTATAATTTGATCCATAGGACAAGGATGCCCCCACTATTGCTTCACATTTTAATAAGGCTATTGCCTTTCTGACATTAATTGGTCACCTGGCCAAGACATTGTGCCCATATACAATTTGACCATGTTTAGAGAAGATTGGATAACGATTATCAAATTTAAGTCCAGACAACATTTACGATACAGACACACTGACTGACGCAAGAATAGATGGACGGACGGGTGTAACACTATATGCCCTTATGCTTTTATTAGAATCATTTTAACATTTTTAATTGATGCAATATGAATGTTATTCAAAACCTTTATTCAAGTCTAGCAACAACACAAATAAATATTGCCAGACAGAATTTACAATACTCAAAAAAGACAGTATCGATTTATAAGAAATTTAACTTCTATTGATATCATTTTAACATGTGTCAAGACAGAAGTTACAACAAAACAGGAAAATCACAGCATTTTATTTCAACTTATCATAAGATATGCTGACATTAGAATCATTTTAACATTGTCAGTTGATGCAATATGCATGCAAGAAAACATATTTAAGTATATCAACAACAAAAATAAATATTACTAAACATAATGGGCACAGTTGTTCAAAGATTGGTTAGCTTAATCCTTGGTTAGTGTAAACTTTCAAAATACAGTTTTTCATAAAAATATGTTTTGTACTATTAAAAGTTTTTAATTTGCATTTCTTCTTAACATAATGCTCTCAAATACTCAGTTTCTGATAGAAATATTTGTTAATCAGAAATTCATAGAGATTTGAAATGTTGACTTAGATTTAATGCTGAGTTAATTTAACCTTTCTTTGAACAACTGGGCCAATATAGCATTTGATTGTATGCTATTATTAGAATTATTTTAACATTGTCAATTGTTGCAATAAAAATCAAATTCAACATCTTTATTCAAGTCTAGCAACAACACAAAATAAATATTACTTGACAGAATTTACAATATTGACTGAAGAAAACTGCATTTTGTTTCCTTTCCGTATACATATTAATGACATTATTGGAGTCATTTTAACATGTGTCAATAAATGTTATAAAAGTGTAGTCCGCATTGTTTGTTATAGTCTAGCAACAATGGAAATACATATTTCCTAGACTGAACTTACAATGTCTTTATAGCAAAACAGCAATTTGTGTAGATTGTTTGGTAAATAATTCACTAGATCTGCAAGACCCTAGTCACAGGTTCGTGAATACTGCATAGTCTGACATCGCATGAATTATTACCTATAATTTGATCCATAGGACATGGATGCCCCCGCTATTGCTTCACATTTTAATAAGGCTATTGCCTTTCGGACATTAATTGGTCACCTGGCCAAGACATTGTGCCCATATACAATTTGACCAAGTTTAGAGAAGATTGGATAACAATTATCAAAGTTAAGTCCAGACAACATTTACGATACAGACACACTGACTGACGCAAGAATAGATGGACGGACAGGTGTAACACTATATGCCCTTATGCTTTTATTAGAATCATTTTAACATTTTTAATTTATGCAATATGAATGTTATTCAAAACCTTTATTCAAGTCTAGCAACAGCAAAAATAAATATTGCCTGACAGAATTTACAATACTCTTATCATAAGATATGCTGACATTAGAATCATTTTAACATTGTCAGTTGATGCAATAAGAATGCAATTCAACATATTTAAGTCTAGCAAAACTAATTAATATTACTAGACATAACATTTACTAGACATAAAACAGCATTTGATTGTATTTATAAGAAGTTATGCTATAATTAGAATTATTTTAACATTGTCAATTGTTGCAATATGAATGAAGATCAACATCTTATTAAAGTCTAGTAACAACATAAATAAACATTATTAGACAGAATTGACAATACCGACATAAGAATCTGCATTTTTTAATTTTATATCAATAGAAATGCACCACTCAAGACAGATGTCGCGACATTATAAAACCTTGTACTTTTTGTATAGGTACCGTGTAAGTAACTGTCTGTCCGAAAAGATAACGGACCCGTTTCAATTTATTTAGAACATACATAATCATCGAGACTGAGCCCTATAAATGTTATATGAATGTAGTCCACATTGTTCTAACTGTTGCAACAATGGAAATACATATTTCTAGATTTACAATATGTCTTTATGAAACAAAGGCAACTTGTGTCGTATTTGGTAAATAATCTCACTAGATATGTAAGACCTGAGTCACAGGTATGACGGAACACTGCAGCGTACTGACAACACATGAATTCATTACCTATAATTTAAGGCCATTGTTTTTAATTTATGTAACAAGTCATGCTGTTATTATAATCATGATTACAGTTTCAAATTTATGCAATATGATATGTTATTCAAAATCTTTATTCAAGTCTAGAAACAATACATATAATACTGCTAGACAAGAAATTACAACATAACTGAATATAAACAGCATTTGATTGTTGCAATTTACATGAGATATGCTGATATTAGAATCATAATTGATGCAATAATGAATGCAAATGAACATATTTAAGTCTACTCAACAACTCAAAAATAAATATTACTAAACATAATGGCCACAGTTGTTCAAACACTGGTTAGCTTAATCCTTGGTTAGTGTAAATGTTCAAAATACAGTAATTTCATAAAAATATGTTTTGTACTATTAAACGTTTTTAATTTGCATTTCATCTTAACAGAATGCCTTCGAATACTCAATTTCTGGTAGAAATATTCGTTATTCAGAAATTCAGAGAGATTTGAAATTATGACTTAACGCTCAGTTAATTTACACTTTTCTCTTGAACAACTGGGCCAATATAGCATTTGATTGTATTTAAAAGAAGTTATGCTATTATTAGAATTATTTTAACATTGTCCAACTGTTGCACATACAGAATCCAATTCAACATCTACATATTTCTAGACTGAACTATACACATATGTCTTTATAGCAAAACAGCAATTTGTGTAGATTGTTTTGTAAATAATTCATAGATCTGTAAGACCCGAGTCACAGGTTCGTGAATACTGCAGTGTCTGACATCGCATGAATTTATTACCTATAATTTGAGCCATAGGACATGGATGCCCCCGCTATTGCTTCAACATTTTAATAAGGCTATTGCCTTTCTGACATTAATTGGTCACCTGGCCAAGACATTGTGCCCATATACAATTTGACCTAGTTTAGAGAAGATTGGATAAACGATTATCAAAAGTTAAGTACTAGACAACATTTACGATACAGACACCACTGAACTGACCAGAATAGAATAGATGGACGGACGGGTGTAACACTATATGCCCTCTTATGCCTTTTATTAGAATCATTTTAACATTTTTTAATTGATGCAATATGAATGGTATTCAAAACCTTTATCAAGTCTGAGCAACAACACAAATAAATATTGCCAGACAGAATTTACAATATTTACAAAAGACAGTATTGTATTTATCAGGAATTTAACTTCTATTGAAATCATTTTAACATGTGTCAAGACAGAAGTTACAAAACGGAAAAAAAATACAGCATTTTATTTCAACTTATCATAGATATGCCGACATTAAAATCATTTTAACATTCATCAGTTGATGCATAAGAAATGCTATTCAACATATTTAAGTCTAGCAACACTAATAAATATTACTAGAAATAACTTTTACTAGACATAAAACAGCTATTTGCGATTGTATTCATAAGAAGTTATGCTATTAGTAGAATTATTTTGACATTGTCAATTGTTACAATATGAATGAAGATCACATCTTATTTAAAGTCTAGTAACAACATAAATAAACTTTATTAGTCAGAATTGACAGAATTGACAATACAGAGTGTAAGAAACTGCATTTTTTAATTTTATATAAATTAGAAAAGCATTTACTGGAATCATTTTAACATGTGTCAATAGGGATAAATCAGGGCTAAATCTCAGTGATGTTTGTTTACTGTCGTTAAACCCACTCAAGGACGATGTCCGACATTATAAACCTGTAGATTTTGTATAGGTACCGTGTAAGGTAACTGTTTGTCCGAAATGATAAACGACTGTTTTCAATTTATTTAGAACATTACTTTCATCGAGACTGAGCCCTATAAAGTGTTATATGAATGTAGTCCACATTGTTCTAATGTTGCAACAATGGAAATACATATTTCTTAGATTTACAATATGTCTTTATGAAACAAAGGCAAACTTGTGTCGTGTTTGGTAAATAATTCACTAGATATGTAAGACCTGAGTCACAGGTATGCGGAACACATGCAGCGTCTGACATCAACATGAATTATTACCTATAATTTGAGCCATCGTTTTTAACTTCATAAAAAGTCATGCTATTATTAAAATCATGATTACAGTTTCAATTTTATGCAATATGAATGTTATTCAAAATCTTTATTCAAATCTAGCAACAATACATATAAATACTTCTAGACGAAATTACAACATAACTGAAGAAAACGGCATTTCTTTGTTGCAATTTACATGAGATATGCTGATATTAGAATCATTTTAACATTGTAAATTGATGCAATATGAATGCAATTGAACATATTTAAGTCTATACAACAACAAAAATAGTTTTTTGAATTGAATTGGAGGTTTTAAGGCGCACCAACACATGAAAAGGTTATATGGTGCCTAACAGGCATGAACATGCCAGGCTCATCTTCCTTGTACATCGAGATAAAATATGGAAAATGGACCTAGAACATTCTCACCCTGAACTGCAGGAGTTGCTGCAAATTCTATCGTAGAAACTCCATTTACGCTGGTAGCCACGTTATTGTTTTTCTGCCACTGCTCTTTTGATGCGAGCGAGAAAGCACCTGAAACAATGCAGGGATCATGATGAAGACCTTTAATGAACATTGAACATAAAATGATAAAATGAACATCAATTTTGGGGGATTCTACTCCCTCTGCCTACCCCCTCAAAAGGGATCTGCAGTGGCCCTATTCTTTGCCCCATGACCAATCGGGGTCCCAGGGAACCACACGGGGCTACAACAAAAATAAATAATATTACTAAACATACAACAAAAATAAATATATTACTAAACATAAATGGGCACAGTTGTTCAAAGATTGGTTAGCTTAATCCTTGGTTAGTGTAAACTTTCAAAATACAGTTTTTCATAAAAATATGTTTTGTAAGTGTACTATTAAACGTTTTTAATTTGCATTTCATCTTAACATAATGCTTTCAAATACTCAATTTCTGGTAGAAATATTTGTTAATCAGAAATTTAGAGAGACGCTCAGTTAATTTCTTTGAACAACTGGGCCAATATAGCATTTGATTGTATTCTAAAAGAAGTTATGACTATTATTAGAATTATTTTAACATTGTCAATTGTTGCAATATGAATCCAATTTAACATCTTTATTCAAGTCTAGCAACAACACAAAACAAATATTACTTGACAGAATTTAAAATAATGACTGAAGAAAACTGCATTTTGTTTCCTTTCAGTATACATATTAATGCCATTATTGGAATCATTCTTAACATGTGTCAATAAATGTTATATAAGTGTAGTCCGCATTGTTTGTTCTAGTCTTGCAACAATGGAAATACATATTTCTCAACTGAACTTACAGTATGTCTTTATAGCAAAACAGCAATTTGTGTAAATTGTTTGGTAAATAATTCACTAGATCTGTAAAAACGAGTCACATGTTCATGAATACTGCAGTGTCTGACATCGCATGAATTATTACCTATAATTTGAGACATAGGACATCGATGCCCCCGCTATTGCTTCACATTTTAATAAGGCTATTGCCTTTCTGACATTAACTGGTCACCTGGCCAAGACATTGTGCCCATATACAATTTGACCAAGTTTAGAGAAGAGTTGGACAACAATTATCAAGGTAAAGTCCAGATAACATTTACGATACAGACACACTGACTGACGCAAGAATAGATCGATGGATGTGGTGTAACACTATATGCCCTTATGCTTTTACTAGAATCATTTTAACATTTTTAATTGATGCAATATGAATGTTATTCAAAACTTTTATTCAAGTCTAGCAACAACACAAATAAATATTGCCAGACAGAATTTACAATATTTACAAAAGACTGTATTGTGTTTATAAGAAATTTAACTTCTATTGAAATCATTTTAACATGTGTCAAGACAGAAATTACAACAAAACAGAAATAAAAACAGCATTTTATTTCAACTTATCATAAGATATGCTGACATTAGATCATTTTAACATTGTTAGTTGATGCAATAAGAATGCATTTCAACATATTTAAGTCTAGCATCACTAATAATAATAATGTTGCAACAATGGAAATACATATTTCTTAAATTTACAATTTGTCTTTATGAAACAAAGGCAACTTGTGTAGTGTTTTGGTTAATAATTCACTAAAACAGCATTTTATTTCAACTTATCATAAGATATGCTGACATTAGATCATTTTAACATTGTTAGTTGATGCAATAAGAATGCAATTCAACATATTTAAGTCTAGCATCACTAATAATAATAATGTTGCAACAATGGAAATACATATTTCTTAAATTTACAATTTGTCTTTATGAAACAAAGGCAACTTGTGTAGTGTTTGGTTAATAATTCACTAGATCTGTAAGACCCGAGTCACAGGTATGCGGAACACTGCAGCGTCTGACATCACATGAATTATTACCTATAATTTGAGCCAGTTTTTATTCATAAAAAGTCATGCTGTTATTAAAATCATGATTACAGTTTCAATTCATGCAATATAAATGTTATTCAAAACCTTTATTCAAGTCTAGCAACAACACAAATAAATACTGCTAGACAGAAATTACAACATACCTGAAGAAAACGGCATTTTTTGTTTCAATTTATATGAGATATGCTGATAATAGGATTCCTTTTAACATTATCAATTGATACAATATGAATGCAATTCAACATTTTTAAGTCTATCAACAACACAAATAAATATTACTAGACATAATATAGTATTTACTTGTATTTAAAAGTTATGCTATTATTAGAATTATTTTAACATTGTGAATTGTTGCAATAAGAATGCAATTCAACATCTTTATTCAAGTTTAGCAACAACACAAATATTACAATATAGACTGAAGAAAACAGCATTTCCTTTTCATTTTATATAAAAAATAATTCCATAGTTGGAATCATTTTAACATGTGTCAATAAATGCTATCATAGGAATGTAGTCTGTTCTAGTCATGCAACAATGGAAATACATATTTCCTAGACTGAACTTAAATAAAATCTTTATGGCAAAACAGCAATTTCTGCAGATTGTTTGTAAATAATTCACTAGATCTGTAAGACCTGAGTCACAGGTTCGTGGAATACTGCAACGTCTGACATCACGTGAATTATTACCTATAATTTGAGCCATAGGACATGGATGCCCCCGCTATTGCTTCACATTTTAATAAGGCTATTGCCTTTCTAACATTAATTGGTCACCTGGCCAAGACATTGTGCCCATATACAATTTGACCAAGTTTAGAGAAGATTGGATAACAATTATCAAAGTTCAGTCAAGGCAACATTTATGATACAGACACATTGACTGACCTAAGAATAGATGGACGGACGGGTGTAACACTATATGCCCTTATGCTTTTATTAGAATCATTTTAACATTTTTAATTGATACAGTATGAATGGTATT
This sequence comes from Cyrtodaria siliqua, assembly GCA_037043455.1. Lineage (NCBI taxonomy): Eukaryota > Metazoa > Mollusca > Bivalvia > Adapedonta > Hiatellidae > Cyrtodaria > Cyrtodaria siliqua. Next base: position 26,763 of record JAWPHD010008227.1, read on the forward strand.
CAAAACCTTTATTCAAGTCTAGCAACAACACAAATAAATATAGCCAGACAGAATTTACAAGATTTACAAAAGACAGTATTGTATTTATAAGAAATTTAACTTCTATTGAAATCATTTTAACATGTGTCAAGACAGAAATTACAAAACGGAAAAAAAAAGGCATTTTATTTCAACTTATCATAAGATATGCTGACATTAGAATCATTTTAACATTGTTAGTTGAATAAATGCTATTATAGGAATGTAGTCTGTTCTAGTCATGCAACAATGGAAATACATATTTCCTTGACAGAACTTAAAAACAAGGCTTTATGGCAAAACAGCAATTTCTGCAAATTGTTTGTAAATAATTCACTAGATCTGTAAGACCTGAGTCACAGGTTCGTGGAATACTGCAACGTCTGACATCACATGAATTATTACCTATACATAGTCTGTTCTAGTCTTTCAACAATGGAAATACATATTTCCTAGACTGAACGTAAAATAAAGTCTTTATGGCAAAACAGCAATTTCTGCAGATTGTTTGTAAATAATTCAATAGATTTGTAAGACCTGAGTCACAGGTTCATGGAATACTGCAGCGTCTGACATCACATGACTTATTACCTATACATAGTCTGTTCTAGTCTTTCAACAATGGAAATACATATTTCCTAGACTGAACTTAAAATAAAGTCTTTATGGCAAAACAGCAATTTCTGCAGATTGTTTGTAAATAATTCACTAGATCTGTAAGACCCGAGTCACAGGTTCGTGAATACTGCAGTGTCTGACATCACATGAATTATTACCTATACCTAGTCTGTTCAAGTCTTGCAACAATGGAAATATATATTTCCTAGACTGAACTTACAATATGTCTTTATAGCAAAACAGTAATTTGTGTAGATTGTCTGGTAAATAATTCATTAGATCTGTAAGACCCGAGTCACAGCTTCATGGAATACTGCAGTGTCTGACATCGCATGAATTATTACCTATAATTTGAGCCATAGGACATGGATGCCCCCGCTATTGCTTCACATAATAAGGCTATTGCCTTTCTGATATTAATTGGTCACCTGGCCAAGACATTGTGCCCATATACAATTTGACCAAGTTTAGAGAAGATTGGATAACAATTATCAAAGTTAAGGACAGACAACATTTATGATACAGACACACTGACTGACCCAAGAATAGATGGACGGACGGGTGTAACACTATATGCCCTTATGCTTTTATTAGAATCATTTTAACATTTTAAATTGATGCAATATGAATGGTATTCAAAACCTTTAGTTTATTCAAGTCTAGCAACAACACAAATAAATATAGCCAGACAGAATTTACTTCATACCTGAAGAAAACGGCATTTTTTGTTTCACTTTATATAAGATATGCTGATAATATGATCCTTTTAACATTGTCAATTGATACAATATGAATGCAATTCAACATATTTAAGTGTATCAACAACACAAATAAATATTACTAGACATAATATACCATTTGCTTGTGTTTAAATGAAGTTATGCCATTATTAGAATTATTTAAACATTGTGAATTGTTGCAATAAGAATGTAATTCAATATCTTTATTCAAGTTTAGCAACAACACAAATATTACAATATAGACTGAAGAAAACAGCATTTTGTTTACATTTTTTATAAAAAAAAAATTCCATTGTGTCAATAAATGCTATCATAGGAATGTAGTCTGTTCTAGTCATGCAACAATGGAAATACATATTTCCTAGACTGAACTTAAAATAAAGTCTTTATGGCAAAATAGCAATTTCTGCAGATTGTTTGTAAATAATTCACTAGATCTATCTGTAAGACCTGAGTCACAGGTTCTGTATACATATGAAGTTATGCTGTTATTTGATCATTTTAACATTGTCAATTGATTTAATATGTATAATGTAATGCAACCTCTTTATTTAAAGTAGCTATCCCGCCAACATTAGCCAAATTTTACAACATATATACCTACTGATTACAAGGTATATATATTACATATTTTGAGAATCCAAAATCTATAGTCACAATATAAACGGCTTTAACCAGCCATGCCAAATCCCAAAACTTTTGCATTGAATTAAAAGTTACCAACTCATAATCACGGGTATTTTGAAAACCAGTGAAAAATTCTATACTTAATCAGCACATATACATTAGTATATGACCTGAACACCTGGATAGTTTTGTTAAACGGTTTTGTAGTGTAATTTTGCAGTTATTTGGCGGATTAGTTTCTTTAAGTCCAGCAACTACACAAATAAATATTGTTAGACAGAATTTACGAAAACAGCATTTTTTAAATTTAATTTATAAGAACTTTTGCTGCTATTGGAATCACATTTTCAACTGATATTAATATGAATATATAATTTAACATCTTTATTCAAGTCTAGTAACTACACAAATAAATATTACTAGACAGAATGTACAATTATAGTGAGTTAAGAAAACAGTATTTTTTAATTCATATCTTATGCTGCTATTGGAATCATTTTAACATTGTCAATAGATTTAATTCGAAGAGAACTCAATATCTTAATTCTAGTCTAGCAAATCAATACGGCTACTCCTCCTGAACATCTCAACAGTTTTTGATGTAGTAGAAAATATCAGTATGAAGTCTAGTTATCATTTCGTCATGCTGTTCCGGTCCATTAACTTTTCGCAGAATTATGGGCTCATTTCAGCTGATAGCTTTCAGAGGCCAGTGGCATTCATTTAATTTATAATACATGTTATTCTTGATATTTATTCAAGTCTAGCAATGGCTTCAGTGCCCTAGATAGCATTTGCAACTGTGATGGTAATTCGTTCAAATTAAAAATAATTGAAATAATCAATAACTCAAAATAACTCAAAAAAAACAAACAAGAGCTGTCAGATGTCAGTGCGCTCGACTTTCAAGGCCTTGTCTATTTACTGGAAAAATAAGTTGAAAGGGGCATAATTCTGCAACGTTCAGGACAGAGTTATGAAACTTGTCTGTATGAAATGAAAGTGAATACATGTATAAATTTTTATTGAGATTTAGCATTTTCTGAGATGTGAGATTACCGGTTAAGATACCGACATTGAAGCAAGGATAATAAAACGTGTGTGTATCTGGAACAAATGTCTGGAAAATTATTTGGGCAACTGACTATATTTAACCTTAACCTGCTACATATATATAATTGGACTGTTCTTTCTTTGAATTAAGACCATTCCATTTATGTGACAAAGGGGTGTTTTGGGAGAAATGACTGATCAGCAGCCAGACATTGTAAACCCTGATCAGCCTGCGGGTTAAGGGTTAACTAAGTGAAGTATGAGGATACACTGCTTATCTGGGGCACTGATGACTCGTGTATTGCTAAACAGAATTTACAATACTGACCTAGAAAACAGCATTTATTTTAATCATAACAAGGTATGATGCTAATTTTAACATTGTCAATGGATGCAATATGAATATGCTATTCAAAATCTGTATTTTATAAGAACAACTAAAACAGGACCCCAAAGCGGACCTGTATAAATCTACTAGTTTAAGGCTGTATTATAAGTGTCCAAAAGGTTCTAATGATAAACATTTTACAAATTTGGTGGTAAATATAAGCTCACCTGGCTGAATCGCCTGGCCTTCAGCCATAATAAGAGCTAATAAATATATTGCAGTTAAAATCAATGTGATTAAAACACTAAAAGTACATATCACAGTTTATCTAAAAGATTAATCAGTTCTATATATATATATATAAAGAACATGCAATATCTCTTAAAGGGTCCATCAGTATTTGGGGGCTAAATATACCAAAACAATAAACACTTGTGACGTGGAATACTTCTGCCTAATCTAGCCGCGATGCTCGCATTGCAATACTTTAAAAAATTGGTTACCGCTACTTAGTTCAAAATAACTAACCCTCGGGCATAACCGTAATTAGGAAATACCTTCGTCGTTTTTTTTAAATTTATTTGTCAATTTAATACAGAAATAATGTTTTAAACAATTCTGAAAAACTACCAATCCTGATGAAATTTCTTTAAATTACATGATATTAATGCACAGTTATGATTCATAGAAAAAAAAATTGTTATGGTTATGAAATTGTTCTTAGAAAATATGCCTCTGTTGGAAGCTACATTTATGTTCTTTATATGCCATTGTCACCAAACCATCAAGATTGATTACATCATCAACAACATTCTTAATCACAAAGGGTTTAATATTCACGTTGACTAAGAGTTTATGTTAGCATTAGAGAAACTGTTATACTGTCAAAACCATATTTATTATACAGAAATGTGCACATACCCTGCATATTAATATTTACAAATTTAAAGTAAACAACTTTGTAAAATTTGGGTATTATTTATTATTTATCTTTCTTATAAAATCATGTGGAGTTGTACAAAATCTATAAAGTGGGCTTTGGAAGTGAACAAGTCCACACTCTACTGTGCCCTTGGTGAAAGAACTAGAAATCCATGTGCAGACATAATGTTGTTTCATTGGGGGAATTCTCCTCTTGGCACAATGGCAGGTGGACTATAACCCTTAGAAATGCACCATTTGGGAAGCTCTGATAGGGGCTATAGAACTTGAGTAAACAATGCGAGCAGCATTGTTGAGGACTTGCATAATGGCAGAGGGACTATTATATTTAGAGCTACACAGAGAACTAGAAACCTTAGTCCACACAAGGTCTGCAGAGGAATCACCTAATGTGGAATTATCAGGGAGTACAAAGAATTAGAGGTTCCTGGTGCTACCCTTAACAATAAATATGGAACTGACCAATATTAAAAAATAAAATATTACATTGAATTTTCTTGGATCACCACAGAAATTAAAGTTTTAATGAAAAAGCCAGACAGGCTATACAAGAAAAGGAAGAAATCAGCAGACAAGAAGCATACTATTAAATTTAAAACCACCAAGCATCTATTTAAAAAAAAAAGAAAGGCATATTGGTCATACACAGGAGGAGACAATCATTCTGAAACCAGAAGACCCAAACAGCAGAAGAATCAAACAAAGGAACCTCCATGATATGGTTTTTGGATAATTTAAATTCATCTTAGAGGAATCCACAATTACAAGAAAAGTTTTTGAAAAGCTCAGCAGACTTCTCTACTGTCCCAGATACAGACATCAACAGAAATGAAGTTCAGAAACTTCTAAACAGCTTCAATTCATACAAAGCAGCTAGTACTGACAATATAAAACCAACAGCAGATCTCACCTATACAGACTATCATCTTCAGACAAAGGTGAGTTCCCCAGATACATAGAGAACAGCTCTTACGACACCAGCCTTCAAAAAAGGACAGAAGTACCAGCAGAGAACTATACGCCCATCTCTCTGATATGTGTGTGCTACAAAATCCTCAAACACATTGCAATCAGCCATGAACATGCAGCTAAACACAACATCCTCTTCTTATTGCAGCACGATTTGTGCAAGGGCAGATCATGTATAACACAGATGCTGAAATTCACAGATGACATAACAGCAACTACGGAAATTGACAAACAGACAGGCATCCTTATTATGAACTTCAAGGTATTTTATAAAGTCAGCTACATCAAGCTAATGCACAAACTCCACCACTATGTATGGAATATGAGGGAAACCACCAGATAGATAAATGTGTTTCTAACAGATCACAGGCAGTTGTTGCTGGGAAATAATCGTTGGACAAGACCAGCGTCGAATCAGGGATAAATATATAGTACTAGGACAGGGATAGTTCTAGGACCAAGCCTATTCATTTCTACATCAACGACATACCCACAACATTGACTTGGTAGAGGAGATGGAAAATGGACTTTCACCCGGACATATATAACATCCTTACCATTACCAGAAAGAGAAGCGACATCATCCACGACTAAGTTCTACACAAGCAAGTCCTGCAGCATGTGACTTCAATACAGTATTAAGGATTAGAATGCACATTCAACATTTGTATGGACTTATCGACCATCAGATTCCAGTCATATGAAACCTCAACATCAGATCTGTCTAAGTCAAGGCCCAAGCAGACCAGATGCATACAAGCTTGAGATGGTATAAAGGCTGACAGTGCACATTGTCACCAATCGCTACGGTGATAGATCAAGCATCGTTGAGATGATACAAGACAAACTGGAAGAGTCTGGAAAATTGCAGACAGGTTTTTAGCTTAAGACTGATCATGATGTACAAGATCAACAATCAGCTAGAAGCCATTAAAAAAATAGAAAAAATAGAGAGGTTCCACGCCGCTGCCTCAACAGACATATGCTTCCAAAATCCTTTCAATTCCCAACATTTTGCTACGATTTATGGAAGTGGTCTTTCTTTTCCCCTTCAATCAAGGATTGAAACAGCAGTCCATCAGATAGTCTCAGTTGGGTTGCTAGAGTTCACAACCTTTCTAAAGCTATTAAAACGTCCTTATTTTTATCTAAGAAATAGACCTGTAAACACAGCTTACACACAGAACTCAATATGGACTGTGACGCCGACGTGATTACATAATCTCTTATTCTTCTTCGAGTAGTTTTTGTTATTAAAAGAATAATTTTTTTAATGTGTCTCTTTAAGTTTCTTTATTTTTAAATTATGACAGGGAAACATGGCCTATGTCTGTCTTCGAAGCACTGAACAAAAAAAAAACTTAAACATTTGTATTTATCTTCAAGTTTTTTACTTACTTGAAAAGCAACTTAAGTCAACTTTCGTCAAACCTGAACAACACTACACAACCAACTTCAGGTCTCCCCGACTATAATCATCCAGCAGCTTGAACGAGTGGATGGCATAATACATGTAGGGTATCCGGGTACCTGTGGTAAATAAAGATTATAGAATATACTTATTCTGACAATATTGAAAGTATCTTCATTGATAAGGGAGACAATTCTATATTTTCATGAGCATGGATGAAGGTATTTCAGTACAACTTGTCAAAAGAAACTTTTGTGCTAAAAGGTGACAATGTAGAAGTCCAGGGGTGGCAATATCTAGAAAAAAACATTACTTGTCCTTCAAACCATGAATTTATTCTCATTTGTCTATATAATATAAAAGGCTTACATTTTCTTAACAAGACCTCGGTCTGAGGGTGTCTCGCCCACCGCGGCAAATCGCCTATGAAATATTTTATTAAATTTGTGCTTAAATGATGTCCACCAAAGACAACACTTCATATGACAAAGTATCAAACGAATAAAAGCGAAGTAATCATAAGAAGTTAAGTAACTGAGGTTAAGTGGTTTAACCAGGGTGTAGTTGTGGGAAAATATGACCTTGACCTTAGTATTTTTTGTCATCCACTAATGCCAACACACATATGACCAAGTATCAAAGACATAAAGTCAGGCAATCACATAAAGTTAACTGAGGTTAAGTTACCTAACACTAACAAAGGTTAAGTTACCTAACAAAGGTTAACTCACCTAACCGAGGTTAAGTTTGGGGAAAATAAGCAAAATATGACCTTGACCTTAGTAATTTTTGTCGTTCAGTGATGTCCACCAATGCCAACAATACATATGACCAAGTATCAAACAAAGACAAGAAATCCGTTGATTCACATGTCTCGCCTAACGGGGGCTGGACTTAATAATGAAAAGGTTGATGATGATTAAATGAAAGTCTGTAAACATTTTAGTAACTAAAAACAATTGAGTTTGCCGTTTGCTGAGATGACATCTAAGTGCATTTCTTTAAAAACAAAACGCCATTCTATTAAAAACAAGAGGCCCAAGAGGGCCTGTGGATGCTCTACTGGCTAAAACGGCTCTTATATCAAGGGTTGTGGACATAAAATTGACATCAGTAGTTTTTTTAAAACATTGCAAAAACAATAGGGATAGGATGGCCTAAGATCGCTCACCTGGTAATCATGGGCAATAAGTCTGCTGTGTCTAGTCTGGCATGGGCATTTTTTAATTTGTCCCACTTTCTTCTATGAATTAAATTTCATAAAAATGGGGGGAGGGGGGGTTATAGACATTCTAAACAAATATGGTAAAGATCAGATAAAAAATGAAGTAACTACAGATTTAACAAGAGCTGTCGGAGAACAGCGCAGCTCGACTATTCGATTTTTCAGAGAATAATAAATTTATAGCTAGTATATGCCATCAGAAAACAAGGCTACAACAATGTGGGGTGGGGTTGGGAGCACAACATAACTATGTGTAAGAATTGACCAAAACTACACAGAAATAAAAAAAATAAAATAAAAAAAAAATCGAGTTTTGAGTGGGGTGCGGGGTGGGTATGGGAGTGAGGTGGGGGTGGATGGTGGGGGGAGTGGGGGGTGGTGAATGAAGAAACATATATGTGTAAGAATTGACTAAAACAACAAAGAAATATGTAAAAAAAATAAAAAAATTCAAGTGTGGGGGTTGGGTGAGAGGCGGGGGTGGTGGTGGGTGTGGGGCTGGGAGGGGGCAACATATATGTGTAAGAATTGACCAGAGCAACACAGATATATGTAAAAAAAAAAAAAAAAAAAGTTTCAAGTGGGGGTGGGTTGGGGGGGAGCGTGGGGAGAGGCGGGAGTGGGTTGGGGGCGGGTGGTAGGGTGCAACATATATGTGTAAGAATTGATTAAAACAACTAAGAAATATGTAAAAAAAAAAAAAAAGTTTCAAGTCGGGGTGGGGGGGGGGGGAGCGGGAGCGGGAGTGAAAGGCGGGTGTGGGTTGGGGAGGGGGAGGGGGGTGGGGAGGGGGAGAGGGGGCAACATATATGTGTAAGAATTGACTAAAACAACAAAGAAATATGTAAAGAAATAAATTTTAAAAATAAGTTTCAAGTGTGGGGGGAAGGGGGGGAGAGGCGGCGGTCTGGGGGGTGGGGGCGGTTAAGGTTGCAACATATATGTGTAAGAATTGACTAAAACAACACAGAAATATGTAAAAAAAATAAAAAAAAATAAAAAAAATTAGATTTTCAAGTTGGGGTGGGGCGGGGGCTGAAGGAGCGGGGGTGAGAGGCGGGAGTGGGTTGGGAGTGGGGGAGGGGGCAACATATATGTGTCAGAATTGACTAAAGCAACACAGAAATATGTAAAAAAAAAAAAAGTTTCAAGTGGGGGTGGGGGTGGGGGGTGGAGCGGGGGTGAGAGGCGGGAGTGGGTTGTGGGGGGGGGAGGAGGCATATATGTGTAAGAATTGACAACAACAACAAAGAAATATGTAAAAAAAAAAAAAAAGTTTCAAGTCGGGAGGGGGGACGGGGTGAGAGGCGGGGGGGGGGGGGGGGGGGGGGGTTGCAACATATTTGTGTAAGAATTGACTAAAACAACACAGAAATATGTAAAAAAAAAATAATAATAATTAGATTTTCAAGTGGGGGTGGGGTGTGAGGGTGGAGTGGGGGTGGAGCGGGGGTGAGAGGCGGGAGTGGGTTTGGGGTGGGTGGGTGGGTTTGGGGGGGAGGGCAACATATATGTGTAAGAATTGACTAAAACAACAAAGAAATATGTAAAAAAAAAAAAAAAAAAAGTTTCAAGTCGGGGGGAGGGTGTGAGAGGCCGGGGGGGGGGGGGGGGGGGGGGGTTGCAACATATATGTGTAAGAATTGACTAAAACAACACAAAAATATGTAAAAAAATAAAGAAATATAAAAAATAAAAAAGGTGTGGAGGGGAGTGGGGGTATTGGGGGGGGGGGGGGGGGGGAGGAGGGAGCCCATGCCCCAATATGGGTGAAGTAATAAGATGCATAATGCTATGACAAATCCCAAACCAAAATTATATAATGCTTACATGCAAACCTAGATCTGCCTTTATTGCACATTTTATGGGCCATCACAATTTGGGTTCCATGGGAGCCCAGAATTTGCAGAAGACAAAATTACTTATCCAACCCTTTACAACATACTATAAGGAAACCAATTCCAAATTAAGTTCAGCTAGGACAAGAAATGTAAGAGATATAGACCTGTAAACACAGCTTACACGCAAAATTTGATGTGAAACAGACATATTTTAAGGGCTATCAGAATTTGGGTTCCATGGGAGCCCAGGGGTTACGGGAACCAAAATTGCTTATGCAGCCCTTAAGATAATGCTATAAGGAAGCCCATGGCCAAATATGGTTGTGCTAGGGTAAGAATTGTAAGAGACATAGACCTGTAAACACAGCTTACACGCAAAATTTGATGTGAAATAGACATATTTTAAGGGCTATCATAATTTGGGTTCCATGGGAGCCCATGGGTTACAGGAACCAAAATTGTTTATGCAGCCCTCAAGATAATGCTATAAGGAAGCCCATGGCCAAATTTGGTTGTGCTAGGATAAGAAATGTAAGAGATATAGACTTGTAAACACAGCTTACACGCAAACCTTGATGTGGGACGCCGACGCCGACGCCGACGCCGACGCCGACGCCGACCCCGTGGTGATTACATAAGCTCTCTTATTCTTCGAATAGTTGAGCTAACAAAGGAAAATACAATATAGCATTTTTCAACCAATCAAGGGCCATAACCTGTCGTTACTAACTAGATCTAGCTGGTTTTCAAACTTGTCCAAAATTTCATTGATATACCATGCTTTGCACTAGACATCATACTGAGGCTTCCTGCCAAATTTTGTAGAAATCCAACAAAGCCGTTTAGGAGGAGTAGCGATGACAAGAAATTTAAAGTAAAAAATGTCAAAGTGCCGTAACTCCGTCATAAATTAGCAAACTGGAACAAAAGCGCGATATGCACAACTAGACATCTTACAGATGCTTCCTGCCAAGTTTCGTTGAAATCCAACAAGGCATTTAGGAGGAGTAGCGCCGACAAGAAATTTAAAAAAAAAAATGTCAAGGGGCCGTAACTCCATCAAAAATCAACGAACTGGAAAATAAAATGCAATAGGCACAGCAACGCTTCCTGCTAACACGGTGTTAACACCAAAAAAATAATTAAAACAAAAAAATAATGAAATAAGAAAATAAAAAAATAAAATAAAACAAGAGGTCAATGACCTTGAAGCTCTACTGATTGATTTTGATTTCAGGAAGTAGTCGCTACAAACTGGGTTTTTGAAAATCTATTTTTAGCCGTGGTGGCCATCTTGAATTTCCGGCCGACCTGAAACTTTGCTAGGATCAATTAGACATCAAGAGCAACATTCCTGTGAAGTTTTATGAAAATCCGTCAAGTAGTTTCAGAGGAGTAGTCGATACAAGTTTTCATTATATAACTCTATGTAAACAAACATGGCCACTGGCAGCCATGTTTAACGTCGAATCAAAATAATGTTCGACTTGAATAACCATCATGTCATGCTGATCATTTTAGAAAAAGTCCCATATCAATATCACTTATAGTTTTCAAGAAGTAGTCGCTACAAAGTTGTATTTTGAAAATCTATTTTTAGCCATGGCGGCCATCTTGAATTTCCGGCCGACCTGAAATTTTGCTAGGATCAATTAGACATCAAGAGCAACATTCCTGTGAAGTTTTATGAAAATCCGTATAGTAGTTTCAGAGGAGTAGTCGCTACAAGTTTTCATTATATAACTCTATGTAAACAAACATGGCCACTGGCAGCCATGTTTAACGTCGAATCAAAATAATGTTCGACTTGAATAACCATCATGTCATGCTGATCATTTTAGAAAAAGTCCCATATCAATATCACTTATAGTTTTCAAGAAGTAGTCGCTACAAACTTGTATTTTGAAAATCTATTTTTAGCCATGGCGGCCATCTTGAATTTCCGGCCGACCTGAAATTTTGCTAGGATCAATTAGACATCAAGAGCAACATTTCTGTGAAGTTTCATGAAAATCCGTCAAGTAGTTTCAGAGGAGTAGTCGCTACAAGTTTTCATTATATAACTCTATGTAAACAAAGATGGCCACTGGCAGCCATGTTAAATGTCGAATCAAAATAATGTTCGACTCGGATAACCATCATGTCATGCTGATCATTTTAGAAAAAGTCCCATATCAATATCACTTATAGTTTTCAAGAAGTAGTCGCTACAAACTTATTTTTTTAAAAATTATTTTTAACTGTGGCAGCCATCTTGAATTTATGGCCGATCTGAAAATTTGCTAGGATCAATTAGACATTAAGAGCAACATTCCTGTAAAGTTTCATGAAAATCCGCCAAGTAGTTTCAGAGGAGTAGTCGCTACAAGTTTTTACTATATAACTCTATGTAAACAAAGATGGCCGCTGGCAGCCACGTTTAACGTCGAATCAAAACGATTTTTGATAAGGACCAACATCATGTCATGCTGATCATTTTAGAAAAAGTCCCATATCAATATCACTTATAGTTTTTAAGAAGTAGTCGCTACGAACTTGTATTTTGAAAATTTATTTTAGCCGTGGCGGCCATCTTGAATTTCCGGCCGACCTGAAATTTTGCTAGGATCATTTAAACAACAAGAGCAACATTCCTGTGAAGTTTCATAAAAATCCGTCAAGTAGTTTCAGAGGAGTAGTCGCTACAAGTTTTCATTATATAACTCTATGTAAACAAAGATGGCCGCTGGCAGCCATGTTTAACGTCAAATCAAAACGATTTTCGACAAGGACCAACATCATGTCATGCTGATCATTTTAGAAAAAGTCCCATATCAATATCACTTATAGTTTTCAAGAAGTAGTCGCTACAAACTTGAATTTAAAAAATCTATTTTTAGCTTTGGCGGCCATCTTGGATTTCACATCAACATGAATTTTTGCTAGGATCAACTAGACTTCATGGGCAACATTTCTGTAAAGTTTTATGAATATCCATCCAGTAGTTTCAGAGGAGTAGTCGCTACAAATAAAAGTTAACGGACGGACGGACGGACGGACAGACGGACGGACGGACGACGGACGCCGCACCACGGCATAAGCTCTGCTGATCTCTGATCAGTAGAGCTAAAAATAAAATAAATCAAACAAAAAATTTAAAAAATTAAAAAGAAATTAAAAAAAATATATACATTAAAAAAAAAGATAAACATATATTAATAATAAAAAAAAAAAGGCAAAACATCTGGTAAAGTTTGGTAAAGATCAGATGAAAAATGAAAGCCCTATCGTATTAACGAGGCAAAATATAGCATTTTTAACTAAATCAAGGGCCATAACTCTGCTGTTATTGGTCCTATCTGGCTGGTTTTCGAACTTGTGCGAGCTTTCATTGATATTGACAATCTGGTAAAGTTTGGTAAAGATCGGATGAAAAATGAAGGCCTTTGGCCCAGGGCTTCTAAAATTTTAAAATGCAAATCGGTCCAGGTTTTTTACTGCCGTAAGAATCGCACTTATTTTGAAAAAATCACTAAAATCGCCGTACCCCACCCACCATGTCAGCTGCACTATGCATTTTTTCCGTTTAGTCATTTATATAGAGAACTATTTAAAATTTATGTTTGTATTATATTTGTATTATTTATAACTTACTTTATCACAATTTGTACATTTTAATGACTGACATCAAGTCTTCGCTTTACTGAATGAATAATTTTCACTCAATATTAAAATTGTCGATCATTTGAGGAATTGAACCAGAAGTGTCTAATAAACTGGTAGTCGCGTGAAGAATCACTGTGGTAAATGATGTAAAAGAATAGTTTGCAGTAATAAGTATTTAATGTCATTAATATTATACTTAAAGTTATTGTAAAAAAAAAATCAAACAAACAAGTAACACCGCTCAGTATTTTAATTTTTTTTAATGACGCAAACAAATTTCAGTCCCAGCTTTGGCCACTTAAAAAAACAAACCGACACAAGCAAACAGGCTAACACCTTACGACTAACGGTATATCAAAGAAATTACAGACGGTAACACTCACTTTAGTGAACCGACAGAACGCGTGATATACTTTCTCTGATCACACATCAAAGGCATGCTACCTAGCTATAGACTCTTCCGGAAAACTCCCTACTATCGGTAATGATTTAGTCCAACTTGACCTACTTTCGCACAGCGAGTGACAATCGTGTTATGGATCAAAGAATATTGCCAAAAGGCATAATTTCAGATATTAGAAGGAGGGTAAAGGGCAATTGTAGATTTTTTAACGACCGATAGATAAACTATCTGGACCGATTTAAACAAAGATTTTGAAAAGACAAGAAATCCGTGGATTCACATGTCTCGCCTAACGGGGGCTGGACTTAAAAATAAAAAGGTCCATGATTCTTAAATGGAAGTTTGTAAACATTTTAGTAATTAAAAACAATCGAGTTTGCCATTTGCTGAGATGACATTTAAGTGCATTTGTTTAAAAACAAAATGCCATTCTATTAAAAACAAGAGACCCAAAAGGGCATGTGGATGCTCTACTGGCTAAAACGGCTCTTATATCAATGGTTGTCGACATAAAATTCCCATCAGTAGTTTTTTTAAAACATTGCAAAAACAACAGGGATAGGATGGCCTTAGATCGCTCACCTGGTAATCATGGGCAATATGTCTGCTGTGTTTTGTCTGGCATGGGCATTTTTTTAATTTGTCCCACTTTCTTCTATGAATGAAATTTCATAAAAATTGGTGGGGGGTGAGGGTTTATATTAACATTCTAAACAAATATGGTAAAGATCAGATAATAAATGAAGTAACTATAGATTTAACAAAGGAAAATACAAAAATACAATATAGCATTTTTCAACAAATCAAGGGCCATAACCTGTCGTTACTATCTAGATATAGCTGGTTTTCGAACTTGTCCAAAATTTCATTGATATACCATGCTTTGCACAACTAGACATCATACTGAGGCTTCCTGCCAAATTTTGTAAAAATCCAACAAGCCGTTTAGGAGGAGTAGCGTCGACAAGAAATTTAAAGTAAAAATGTCAAAGTGCCATAACTCCATTATAAATCAGCAAACTGAAACAAAAGCGCGACATGCACAACTAGACATCTTACCGATGCTTCCTGCCTAGTTTCGTCGAAATCCAACAAGGCGTTTAGGAGGAGTAGCGCTGACAAGAAATTTTAAAAAAAATGTCAATAGGCTGTTACTCCATCAAAAATCAATGAACCGGAAAAAAAATGCAACATCAATGCTTCCTGCTAATATGGCGTTAACACCATAAAAAAATAATAAAAAAAAATAATGAAATAAGAAAATTAAAAAAAAAATTAAAGATTTAAAAAAAAAATTAACAATTAATCAAAACAAAAAATTACTAATAATAAAAAAAAGGCAAAACATCTGGTAAAGTTTGGTAAAGATCAGATGAAAAATGAAAGCCCTATCATATTAACGTGGCTGAGTATAGCATTTTTAACTAAAGCAAGGGCCACAACTCCATTGTTATTGATCTGATCTGGCTGGTTTTTCGAACTTGTGAGAGCTTTCATTGATATTAACAATCTGGTAAAGTTTGGTAAAGATCGGATGAAAAATGAAGGCCTTTGGCCCGTAGAGCTAAAAATCATCAGCTTCAAAAAGTAGGTCAAGGTCATACATGAAATCCAGGCATCCAAAAAAAGATGCACTAACGAAGACACACTACATCAAAATAGAATATGTTTTTTTTCCAAAGATTAAGCTATAAATTAGGTTTAAAACATCTAGTGCATAATTCTAGTTCATGAGAAAGTGATGTAAATGTAACAATTAAAGTTATCTGCCCTTTGCTTGGATGGTGAAGGTCACATCCACATTTGCTTTGTCACGTTGCAATGTACCACTCAAGATACAACTATAAGCAAAGTTTGAAAGGTCTTAGTGCATACAGTTTGTGAAAAAGTGACCTAAACGCCAAAGTTGAAGGTAAAAAATATAAGGTTATCTGCCCTTGCTTGGAGGGTCAAGGTAACTTCCACATTTGCTTTGTCACGTTGCGATGTACCACTCAAGATACAACTATAAGCAAAGTTTTAAAGGTCTAGTGCATACAGTTTGCGAAAAAGTGACCCAAACGCAAAAATTGAACCTAAAAATTATTAACTTATCTGCCCTTTGCTTGGAGGGTCAAGGTCACTTCCACATTTGCTTAGTCACGTTGAGATGTACCACTCAAGATACAACTATAAGCAAAGTTTTAAAGGTCTAGTGCATACAGTTTGTGAAAAAGTGACGCCGCAGCAACACCTGTCTTTTTTTTCTTCGAAAAGGAGAGACAAAAATGAGGCAATCACATACAGTTAACTGAGGTTAAGTTACCTAACCAAGGTTAAGTTTTGGGAAAATAACGCATAATATGACCTTGACCTTAGCAATTTTGGCATAACGTTATGTCCCTTGACCCAACAAAGCATCTGACAAAGTTTCAGAAGAATTCAAGCAGCGGTTGTTGAGATATAGTTGATCAAATTTAAAAATGTGGCCGCCGCCAGAAAAGTGACTGCTATGTCTCACTTCCCAATATGTGGGCGAGACAAAAATGCACTTATCCATATTCCTAAAAGCCCATTGAGTACAAGTTGTACAATGGATATCACAACCCCAGAAGACCAGGATTAAACAAGAAAATCGGCAGAACCGATGGATGCTCTCCGAAATGACAACTGTCTACAACTTATCATATGGCCTTGTATCACCCGGCAGTATTCAGTTGGCAGTCCATTAGTAGTTTTTGACTTATGCTCCAGACAAGAATTACAAGTATGAAATTCCAAAGGGCAATAACTCTGTTTTGAATTAATCATGCATACAGTACCAGTAAGATAACAAGAGGCCCAAGAGGGCCTGTGAACGCTCTACTGGCTAACATGGCTCTTATAACATCAATGAAGTGAGTGACTGACATTTACGTTTTTTTGAAAGTTTCAGGCAAAAAACAGCTTTTTAACTAAATCAAGGGCCATAACTAAAGAATCTGGTAAAGTTTGGTAAAGATCAGATGAAAAATGAAGGCCCAACCGTATTAACGAGGCAACATATAGCATGTTTAACTAAATCAAGAACACCTCTGTTACTGGTCCGACTGGTCGAACATAGAGCTAAAAAAAAAAAAAAGAAAAAAAAAAGAAAATTCAAAAAAGAAATTTCAAAAAAAAAAAAAGAAAAAAAAAAGGAGATATTTAAAAAAAAAAAATTACAAAATAAATAATTCAAAAAAAAAAATTACAAAAAAAATATTTAAAGTAAAAAAAAATAAAAAAAATTAACAAAAAATAATATTAAAAAGACCCAAGGGTTACCATTTGAACAAACTTGGTAAAGGACCATAAACTTACAGCAAATGCAAAATATTAAACCTCTGGCTCTTGCAGTTCCAGAGAAGAAGATTTTTTTCAGTTTTTCCCTATACAAGCATTTATGTAAAACTGTGACCCCCGGGGCGGGGCCAGATGTGACCCCAGGGTCCCCATTTGAACAAAATTGGTAAAGGACCATAAGCTTATAGCAACAGCAAAATATTAAACCTCTGGCTCTTGCAGTTTCAGAGAAGATTTTTTAAGTTTTTCCCTATACATGTCTATGTAAAACATGTGACCCTTGGGGCGGGGCCAAATGTGACCCCAGGGTCACCATTTGAACAAACTTGGTAAAGGACCATAAGCTTTTAGCAAATGCAAAATATTAAACCTCTGGCTCTTGCAGTTCCAGAGAAGATTTTTTTTCTTCAGTTTTTCCCTCTACAAGCATTTATGTAAAACTGTGAATCCCCGGGGCAGGGCCAGATGTGACCCCAGGGTCCCCATTTGAACAAAATAGGTAAAGGACCATAAGCTTATAGCAACAGCAAAATAATAAACCTCTGGCTCTTGCAGTTTCAGAGAGGAAGATTTTTTAAGTTTTTCCCTATACATGTCTATGTAAAACATGTGACCCTTGGGGCGGGACCAAATGTGACCCCAGGGTCACTATTTGAACAAACTTGGTAAAGGACCATAAGCTTATAATAAATGTAACATATCAAACCTCTGACTCTTGTAGTTGGCGAGAAGAAGATTTTTAAAAAAAAAAAATCCTATATAAGTCTATGTAAAGCTGTGACCCTCGGGGCGGGGACAAATTTGACCCCCGGGTCACCATTTGAACAAACTTAGTAGAGGACCATAAGCTGATGCTACATGTATTACATGAGAGCTCTGTGCCATGTGGTTCCAGAGAAGAAGATTTTTTTCAGTTTTTCCCTATACAAGCCTATGTAAAACTGTGACCCCCGGGGTGGGGCCAAATGTGACCCCTGGGTCACCATTTGAACAAACTTGATAGAGGACCACAAGCTTATAGCAAATGCAAAATATTAAACCTCTGGCTCTTGCAGTTTCAGAGAAGAAGATTTTTTAAGTTTTTCCCTATACATGTCTATGTAAAACATGTGACCCTTGGGGCGGGGCCAAAAGTGACCCGAGGGTCACCATTTGAACAAACTTGGTAAAGGACCATAAGCTTATAGTAAATGCAAAATATCAAACCTCTGGCTCTTGTAGTTTCCGAGGAGAAGATTTTTAAAAAATAAATCCTATATAAGTCTATGTAAAACTGTGACCCCCGGGGCGGGGACAAATTTGACCCCAGGGTCACCATTTGAACAAACTTAGTAGAGGACCATAAGCTGATGCTACATGTAATACATGAGAGCTCTGTGCCTTGTGGTTTCAGAGAAGAAGATTTTTTAAAGTTTTTTCCTATATGTCTATATGAAAAACATGCAAAACCTCAATATACAAATTTTGGACACCCGGGGCACGGCCATTTTTGACCCCGGGGACTTTATTTGAACAAACTTGATAGTCTAGGCATTGGCGATCATTTTAAAAGAAAAACTGTTGAAATCTGTCCAGCGGTTCTGGAGAAGAAGATTTTTTAAGGTTTCGACCATATATGGTAATGGCAGCCATCTTGGATGTAGCGTTGACCTAATTTTAACAAATCTAAAAAGCATTCATCTAAGGATCATCCACGTGAAGTTTGGTCAAAATTAGCCAAGCGGTTTCTGAGGAGAAGTCGTTTGAAGAAAAGTTAACGGACGACAGACAGACGACAGACGACAGACAGACGACAGACAGACGACGGACGACGGACAACACAGCATCCCATAAGCTCTGCTGGCCTTTGGCCAGTAGAGCTAAAAATGAAGTAACAATGGCAGGGCTCGATGTTAAGGACTGTCTGCCTGCCCGGGGCAGGTAAAACTTGGCTCTGGGGAGGTAAAGTCTCAAAGGATCAATCCCATTGGGCAACTTCAAAACTGAGGGACAAGGACCATAGAATATGACAAAATATAAAAGAAACCCATCGCTCTTTGCAGGTTTCCAATGCTATTATTGTTGTTACATTGAAGTATTAGACCAGCTTTTAGACTTCTCAGTGCTGTGCGAGTTATATCATCAAGTGGTCTAATATACATGAAGCCTCAAACAGTATATCCTTATAAAATAAAAGCTTTGGGTCTAAGTAATTGGGCAACCAGACAAGTAAATTTCAGAGTTAACTTGCCCCATGGGCAAGCTGTCCGTAAAATTAACGTTGGGTCCTGAATGGGCAAGTTCCGTTCCAATATCTCATTCCCAACTAAGTTATTGAGCGGAAACCTTTTTTCTATTTTTAGTAACAGAGACTTTGACCTTGACCCCAAAGGCAATCCCAACCTTCCTTTCCATATAAGCTACCTACCCTGCAAGTTTCATCGCAAAACCTCATTCCTAATAAAGTTATTGAGCGGAAACTAAGAGTTTGATGCCGCCTGCCCACCCACCCGTCAATCAACATTCCCCAATCTAATAATCAGGTTTTCCAAGGAATCTACCAAACAAGGTTTTATATGAGACAAGAAATCCGTGGATTCACATGTCTCGCCTAATGGGGGCTAGACTTAAAAATAAAAATGTCATTGATGCTTAAATGAAAGTTTGTAAACATTTTAGTAACTAACAAGAGGTCAATGACCTTGAAGCTCTACTGATTGATTTTGATTTCAGGAAGTAGTCGCTACAAACTTGTTTTTTGAAAATTTATTTTTAGCCGTGGCGGCCATCTTGAATTTCCGGCCGACCTGATATTTTGCTAGGATCAATTAGACACCAAGAGCAACATTCCTGTGAAGTTCATGAAAATCCGTCAAGTAGTTTCAGAGGAGTAGTCGCTACAAGTTTTCATTATATAATTCTATGTAAACAAAGATGGCCGCTGACAGCCATGTTTAACATCTAATCAAAATGATTTTTGACAAGGACCAACATCATGTAATGCTGATCATTTTAGAAAAAGTCCCATATCAATATCACTTATAGTTTTCAAGAAGTAGTCGCTACAAACTTGCATTTTGAAAATCTATTTTTAGCCATGGCGGCCATCTTGAATTTCCGGCTGACCTGAAATTTTGCTAGGATCAATTAGACATCAAGAGCAACATTTCTGTGAAGTTTCATGAAAATCCGTCAAGTAGTTTCAGAGGAGTAGTCGCTACAAGTTTTCATTATATAACTCTATGTAAACAAAGATGGCCACTGGCAGCCATGTTTAATGTCGAATCAAAATAATGTTCGACTCGGATAACCATCATGTCATGCTGATCATTTAAGAAAAAGTCCCATATCAATATCACTTATAGTTTTCAAGTAGTAGTCGCTACAAACTTGTATTTTGAAAATCTATTTTTAGCCATGGCGGCCATCTTGAATTTCCGGCCGACCTGAAATTTTGCTAGGATCAATGAGACATCAAGGGCAACATTTCTGTGAAGTTTCATGAAAATCCGTCAAGTAGTTTCAGAGGAGTAGTCGCTACAAGTTTTCATTATATAACTCTATGTAAACAAAGATGGCCACTGGCAGCCATGTTTAACGTCGAATCAAAATAATGTTTGACTCGGATAACCATTATGTCATGCTGATCATTTTAGAAAAAGTCCCATATCAATATCACTTATAGTTTTTAAGAAGTAGTCGCTACAAACTTATTTTTTAAAAATCTATTTTTAACTGTGGCAGCCATCTTGAATTTCTGGCCGATCTGAAATTTTGCTAGGATCAATTAGACATTAAGAGCAACATTCCTGTAAAGTTTCATGAAAATCCGCCAAGTAGTTTCAGAGGAGTAGTCGCTACAAGTTTTTGCTATATAACTCTATGTAAACAAAGATGGCCGCTGGCAGCCACGTTTAACGTCGAATCAAAACAATTTTTGATAAGGACCAACATCATGTCATGCTGATCATTTTAAAAAAAGTCCCATATCAATATCACTTATAGTTTTCAAGAAGTAGTCGCTACAAACTTGTATTTTGAAAATTTATTTTTAGCCGTGGCGGCCATCTTGAATTTCCGGCCGACCTGAAATTTTGCTAGGATCATTTAGACATCAAGAGCAACATTCCTGTGAAGTTTCATGAAAATCCGTCAAGTAGTTTCAGAGGAGTAGTCGCTACAAGTTTTCATTATATAACTCTATGTAAACAAAGATGGCCACTGGCAGCCATGTTTAACGTCAAATCAAAACGATTTTCGACAAGGACCAACATCATGTCATGCTGATCATTTTAGAAAAAGTCCCATATCAATATCACTTATAGTTTTCAAGAAGTAGTCGCTACAAACATGAATTTAAAAAATCTATTTTTAGCTTTGGCGGCCATCTTGGATTTCACATCAACATGAATTTTTGCTAGGATCAACTAGACTTCATGGGCAACATTTCTGTAAAGTTTTATGAATATCCATCCAGTAGTTTCAGAGGAGTAATCGCTACAAATAAAAGTTAACGGACGGACGGACGGACGGACAGACAGACAGACAGACAGACGGACGACGGACGCCGCACCACGGCATAAGCTCTGCTGATCTCTGATCAGTAGAGCTAAAAACAATCGAGTTTGCCGTTTGCTGAGATGACATTTAAGTGCATTTCTTTAAAAACAAAATGCCATTCTATTAAAAACAAGAGGCCAAGAGGGCTTGTGGATGCTCTACTGGTTAAAACGGCTCATATATCAAGGGTTGTCGACATAAAATTCCCATCAGTAGTTTTTTTTTTAAAACATTGCAAAAACAACAGGGATAGGATGGCCTAAGATCGCTCACCTGGTAATCATGGGCAATAAGTCTGATGTGTCTAGACTGGCATGGGCATTTTTTAATTCGTCCCACTTTCTTCTATGAATGAAATTTCATAAAAATGGGGTGGGGGGGGGGGGGGGGGGAGGTGGGGTGTGTATATTAATATTCTCAACAAATATGGTAAAGATCAGATAATAAATGAAGTAACTACAGATTTAACAAAGGAAAATACAATATAGCATTTTTCACAAATCAAGGTCATAACCTGTCGTTACTAACTAGATCTAGCTGGTTTCAAATTTATTCAAAATTTCAATGATATACCACACTTTGCACAACTAGACATCATACTGAGGCTTCCTGCCAAATTTTGTAGAAATCCAACAAGCCGTTTAGGAGGAGTAGCGCCGACAAGAAATTTAAAGTAAAAATGTCAAAGTGCCATAACTCCGTCATAAATCAGCAAACTGGAACAAAAGCGCAATATGCACAACTAGACATCTTACCGATGCTTCCTGCCAAGTTTCCTCGAAATCCAACAAGGCGTTTAGGAGGAGTAGCGATGACAAGAAATTGAAAAAAAAATGTCAAGGGGCCATAACTCCATTAACAAGCGGTCAATGACCTTGAAGCTCTACCGATAGGTTTTTGATAGCTAGATAAGCATTCCTGTGAAGTTTCATGAAAATCCGTCAAATAGTTCAGAGGAGTAGTCGCTACAAGTTTTCATTATATACTCTATGTAAACAAAGATGGCCGCTGGTGGCCATATTTAACGTCAAATCAAAATAATTTTTGACAACGATCAACATTATGTCATACTGATCATTTTAGAAAAAGTCCCATATCAATATCACTTAACAGTTTTCAAGAAGTAGTAGCTACAAACTTGCAATTTGAAAATCTATTTTTAGCCATGGCGACCATCTTGAATTTCCGACCAACCTGAAATGTTGCTAGGATCATTTAGACATCAAGAGCAACATTCTGTGAAGTTTCATGGCTACAAGTTTTTACTAAATAACTCAATGTAAACAAAGATGGCCGCTGCAGCCATTTTTAATGTCAAATCAAAAAGATTTTCGACAATGACCAACATCATGTCCTGCTGATCATTTTAGAAAAATCAATATCACTTAAGAGTTTTCAAGAAGATGTCGCTACAAACTTGTTTTTTAAAAATCTATTTTTAGATTTGGTGGCCATCTTGGATTTCACATCAACATGAATTTTTGCTAGGATCAACTAGACTTAATGGGCAAGTTTCATGAAAATCCATGCAGTAGTTTCAGAGGAGTAGTCGCTACAAAAAAAAGTTTACGGACGGACAGACGGACGACGGACACATAAGCTCTGCTGATCTCTGATCAGTAGAGATAAAAATCAACGAACCGGAAAAAATAGGCACATCAATGCTTCCTGCTAACACAACGTCATAAATTAAAACAAAACAATAATGAAATAAGAAAATGTTAAAAAAAAAATTAAATAAAAAAAAAAAATTAAATAATAATCAAAAAAAAAAAATAATAAAAAAAATAAAAATGAAATAATCAAAAAAAAAAAATAATACAAAAAATAAAATGACTAAATATTATAAATAATAACAAAAAAAATAAATAAAAAAATATATAAAAACAACAAAAAAAAAAAAAATAAAAAAAAAAAATAAAAAAAAATTAATTTTTTTTTTTAATAAGGCCAAACAAAATGAATACTTCGTTTCCGCTAACGTCTTGAAAAAAAAGGTAGGTAGGTAGGCACAACTTTTTTTTTCTTTTTTCTTTTTTTTCTACGCGATATAAAATAGTAGGATTTTATAGGTTACTTTTTCTACGTAATATCATTGTATTTCAATATATGTTGTATTAAAACATACTTTATTGAATAAATGAATATAAACTGAAACAAGTTTAAAAAAGATTTGTTGTCTCTTTATTTCACCCTAAAATAAACATCATAATATTTAAAAAAATCCATATAAACCTCTAGAACAAGTTCAATATTAAATGAGCTAGAACAGGTCCCAGTATCATGAATAAACTTAAGTTGAGATTTTAACTCGACTCAAAATGTCTTTATCAAATAGTAACCGAAATAATTCTTTTACATTAATATATGGAAAATTAGTAGAGTTTGTTGTTATACTTTAACTCAAGTACTCAAATTGTTACTCTATAAATATAATTTATTTTACCAAGATTTAAGAAAATGAATTTGAGATGGTCTCGAATATTTCAGATCCGACTCAAATACATTTTCTTCTTTGTTTTCCAAGCAACTGTAGATTTTCACAATAACTTTTCACAATATCAGTAAAAGATCTATATACAATGATTTCCAGCAAAATTAAAATGATCCAATACAATATTAACTCAGAATTGTAATGTCAAAGACAAGTTGAGTTGAGTCTGAGTTGAAAAGTTGAGTTGTTTCGTGATATTGGGACCAGACTGGAGTATTAAACAAGAGTTAAAAGACTAACTGCATACATGTGTTACATTTTCACCAAACTGCAATTTTGATTATTATGACTTTAATTAATATAGCAAAATCAACTTGTCTATCCAGTAAATACTTGACTGCTGTTCTCTCCAGCCTTAATTAGAACAATGGTATTTTTAAATTGATGTCGGGTACATAGCAAAAACATAATACAATTTCAATATTAAAATAGTGTATTGTATTAAACGAGACTTCTCTGATTTTGATTGTTGTGTTATGTTGTAAAAACAGTTTAAATACTCTGACATTTTTGAAGCTCACATCTCAGAGATTTTCCAAATCTACAAATATGCTTCCTTCTTTGCATGCCCGTCCCTAGAACTTTTCATGTGGGTAAAACACCCGGAAAAATAGTCTTGGAGAACACTGTCAGATGGTTTGTCTAATTAAATTTAATGACTTTTCTTGTTAACAGTTTTGCCAAATGGACGCTGTGTGATAGGAATTTTGCCTGAATCTTTGCATGAGTGGAACCAGAAACAGTGAAAGTAGGGCCAGATTTCTCGAAATTTTCGCTGGGTTGCACACCGTGATATTCCGAAAAAATTATTCTGCTTGAATTCTTAATTGGGTACAGTTTTTTCAATCCAGGAAAATGTCTGCATTTGTCAAACGTATCCAGCAGTAAACTTGTTGCCATGTCGTTTAAATTAGGGACGAACTTGTTCCAACAGATCTGACAACGAAATTTTCCAAAAAACATTGTCACATATATGACCGTAAGGACACCTGCATCGGTAGACGCTTTATTGACATGTGTTTCAAGTATCGGGACGACTAATTACCGGAAAGATTTATATTATGCGGAAAGGAATAGAAAAGAGCAAAAACGATCGAACATATTTTTTATTACAAAAACGGTGAAAAAAACTGTAGGGTCGGCGGAAAAAAATAGGGTCGGTCGGGTTAGCGGAAACAGAGTATTCATTTTGTTTGGCCTAAATATAATATCTATTTAAAAACAAACAAACACCAACAAATTTACTAATAATGAAAAAAAAAAAGGCAAAACATCTGGTAAAGTTTGGTAAAAATCAGATGAAAAAAATGAAAGCCCTATCGTATTAACAAGGCAAAATATAGCATTTTTAACTAAATCAAGGGCCATAACTCTGCTGTTATTGGTCCGATCTAGCTGGTTTTCGAACTTGTGCGAGCTTTCATTGATATTAATTATCTGGTAAAGGTTGTTACAGATCGGATGAAAATGAAGGCCTCTGGCCAGTAGAGCTAACAAGAGGCCCAAGAGGGCCTGTGGACGCTCTACTGGCTTACATGGCTCTTATATCAATGCAGCGAGTGACTGACAATTACATTTTTTGAAATTTTCGGGCAAAAAACAGCTTTTTAACTAAATCAAGGGGCATAACTAAAGAATCTATTAAAGTTTGGTAAAGATCAGATGAAAAATGAAGGCCATACCATATTAACGAGGCAAAATATAGCATTTTAAACTAAATCAAGAGAAATTCAAAAAGAAATATGAAAAAAAAGGAATAATTTCAAAAAAACAAGTCTATGTAAAACTGTGGCCCACGGGGGCGGGGTCAAATTTGACCACAGGTTCAGCATTTGAACAAACTTAGTAGAGGACCATAAGCTGATGCTAATGTAATACATGAGAGCTCTGTGCCATGTGGATCCAGAGAAGAAGAATTTTTTCAGTTTTTACCTATACAAGCCTATGTAAAACTGTGACCCCCGGGGTGGGGTCAAATGTGACCCCTGGGTCACCATTAGAACAAACTTGGTAGAGGACCAAAATCTTATAGTAAATACAAAATTTTAAACCTCTGGCTCTTGCAGTTTCAGGGAAGATTTTTTTTTTTCCTAAATATATATGTATATATAAAACTGTTACCCCCGGGGCGCGTTCAAATTTGACACCAGGGTCACCATTTGAACAAACTTGGTAAAGGACCATAAGCTGATGCTACATGTAATACATGAGACCTCTGTGCCATGTGGTTCCAGAGAAGAAGAATATTTTCAGTTTTTCCCTATACAAGCCTATGTAAAACTGTGACCCCTGGGTCACCATTTGAACAAACTTGGTAGAAGACCACAAGCTTATAGCAAATGCAAAATATTAAACCTCTGGCTCTTGCAGTTTCAGAGAAAAAGATTTTTTAAGTTTTTCCCTGTACATGTCTATGTAAAACATGTGACCATTGGGGCGGGACTAAATGTGACCCGAGGGTCACCATTTGAACAAACTTGGTAAAGGACCATAAGCTTATAGTAAATGCAAAATATCAAACCTCTGGCTGTTGTAGTTTCCGAGAAGAAGATGAAGAAACAAATCCTATATAAGTATGTAAAATGATGACCCCGAGGGCGGGGACAAATTTGACCCCACGGTCACCATTTGAACAAACTTAGTAGAGGACCATAAGCTGATGCTACATGTAATACATGAGAGCTCTGTGCCTTGTGGTTTCAGAGAAGAAGATTTTTTAAAGTTTTTTCCTATATGTCTATATGAAAAACATGCAAAACCTCAATATACAAACTTTGGACCCACGAGGCGCGGACTTTATTTGAACAAACTTGATAGTCTAGGCGTTGGCGATCATTTTAAAAGAAAAACTGTTGAAATCTGTCCAGCGGTTCTGAAGAAGAAGATTTTTTAACGTTTCGACCATATATGGTAATGGCAGCCATCCTGGATGTAGCTCTGACCTAATTTTAACAAATCTAAAAAGCATTCATCTAAGGATCATCCATTTAAAAATAAGCATTTATGTAAAACTGTGACCCCCATTGCGGGGCCAGATGCGACCCCAGGGTCACCATTTGAACAAAACTGGTAAAGGACCAACAGCAAAATATTAAATCTCTGGCTCTTGCAGTTTCAGAGAAGAAGATTTTTTGTTTTTCCCTATACATGTCTATGTAAAACATGTGACCCTTGGGGCGGGGCCAAATGTGACCCCAAAAGAAAAACTGTTGAAATCTGTCCAGCGGTTTTGGAGAAGAAGATTTTTTAAGGTTTCGACCATATATGGTAATGGCAGCCATCTTGGATGTAGCGCTGACCTAATTTTAACAAATCTAAAAAGCATTCATCTAAGGATCATCCATGTGAAGTTTGGTCAAAATTAGCCAAGCGGTTTCTGAGGAGAAGCGGTTTCTGAGGAGAAGTCGTTTGAAGAAAAGTTAACGCACGACAGACGGACGACAGACGGACGACGGACGGACGACGGACGACGGACAACACAGCATCCCATAAGCTCTGCTGGCCCTTGGCCAGTAGAGCTAAAAATCATCAGCTCCAAAAAGTAGGTCAAGGTCACAGATAAAATCCAGGCATCCAAAAAAAATATGCACTACCGAAGACAACAACTATGTCAAAATAGAATATGTTTTCTTCCAAAGATTAAAGCTATAAATTACGTTTAAAACATCTAGTGTATAATTCTAGTTCATGAGAAAGTGATGTAAATGTAACAATTAAAGTTATCTGCCCTTTGCTTGGATGGTGAAGGTCACATCCACATTTGCTTTGTCACGTTGCAATGTACCACTCAAGATACGACTATAAGCAAAGTTTGAAAGGTCTTAGTGCATACAGTTTGTGAAAAGTGACCTAAACGCCAAAGTTGAAGGTAAAAAATATAAGGTTATCTGCCCATGCTTGGATGGTGAAGGTCACATCCACATTTGCTTTGTCACGTTGCAATGTACCACTCAAGATACGACTATAAGCAAAGTTTTAAAGGTCTAGTGCATACAGTTTGTGAAAAAGTGACCTGAACGCAAAAGTTGAACCTAAAAATTAGTAAGTTTTCTGCCCTTTGCTTGGAGGGTCAAGGTCACTTCCACATTTGCTTTGTCACGTTGCCATGTACCACCTGAGATACAACTATAAGCAAAGTTTCAAAGGTCTAGTGCATACAGTTTGTGAAAAAGTGACCTAAATGCAAAACTTGAACCTAAAAATTAGTAAGTTATCTGCCCTTTGCTTGGAGGGTCAAGGTCACTTCCACATTTGCCACCCATGATACAACTATAAGCAAAGTTTGAAAGGTCTAGTGCATACAGTTTGTGAGAAAACAACCCAAACGCAAAACTTGAATGTTGACGCCGCCGCTGCCGGAAAAGCAACACCTATGTCTCTTTTTTTCTTGGAAAAGGCGAGACAAAAACAACTCATGTGAGCCATTGGTTCATGAGAAGAAGTCGTTTAAAGATGTTTTTTATTTTTAGTCAATATTTTGGCCAGTAGAGCTAAAGATCACTTCATTCTACATAAATCTGAAGGTAACTAGACGGGGTTGTTTTTGTAACATAAAATATGTCTCCCCCACACTCTCAGTGTAATTGACAAACATCATGGATATGTACCTGTTTAGACTAAGGATATACTGATCTAATGGCTACCGGGCATGAAATGCTTGGTTTACTGTGATTATAGTGCAGTCTATGCCAGTGAATGGTTTTCATGCACTGCTGTTACACTATAGTCATGCCCTCTCATACTGTAGTCCATGTGCATATGACCTTGGACCTCTAAGTGTGACCTTGACCTTAAACAGACTGGCTGGAAGTTGCGCTCTGCACATCGTCTCGATATGGTGAAAAAAAATTCCAAATTATTTCAAAATCCCTCAAGCGATTCAAGAGATATGGTGGAGACCAACGTGGACAGACACAAAATATAGTGCATATGACCTTCAACCTCTAAGTGTAATCTTGACATTGAATGGACGTGGCTGGAAGTTGCACTCTGCACGTCATCTCGATATGGTGAACAGTTGTGCCAAGTTATTTCATACATACATGTGGGGAGACATAATTGTTTTCAAACAATCTTTTAATTCTGACAATTAACATCTACATTATACTTACAATAGGTATTGTTCTCTTGTGACAGTCTCTTCTCTTACGCATCCCATACACTGGACTCGGACATTAGGCTTCCCATACGCTGGACTCCAACACAAAGTCTCCTAAATGAAATGTATGTTCTATCAATTTATATAATATATTGAGGGAAAAAAGTTTAGCAAATTTTTAGATGAAATAATATTGTATACAAGATATACCGACATTTTGGGACTTTACTGGCTTCAAGACCGCTACTTTCATTTATACGTTTCTTCATTAAGATGTTCGACTGTTATTGATGTCTGTTTAATAAAATACTGTGTCTATAGCAGTAGTTTCTTGATTTTACAACCAAAAATGTATTTTTTCCAGGGTGCAAAAACAACTTGCTAAACTTTTTTCCCTCGGTATAGTAATTTATAATAATACGTCTTCTGCAGCAATCATGATAATCAATGTGTCTGTATATGGACAGTTTGAAGCGACCATATTTATTTGCTTTAAATGGATCTAGTTAGTGTAGGGAAGGTGCGTCTCAAGAACATAATGTTTCTGTTAAAAGTAATTTGGTCTTTATATGTTAATAGGTTAAAACTTTAAAGGGACACACGGCAATATTGATTTCTTTTAGACTCGTGGCATCTGTTAGTTTTTTTAACATAGGTTGCATATTTCCAAATCAGTATTTCTTTGAATAGTTTAAAGCAATTTTTTCTTAAGTATATTACTAATTGTTGATTATTGTTGATTAAACTGCACCAATACTATTTTTAAATGAATGGCAGAATAATGAAAACACATTCAAAAACTAAAAATATTTAAAAAAAGAGTCTAAGTTGACAAGCTTACAAACAAAACTTTAAACAAATTTTCTAAATATAACCGGGCCATAATTGTGTTAAAATGATTTGTATGGTGTTTTACGTCATTTTCAACACATATCAAGGTTATATATGACAGTTGATTTTTTTTGTGGCGGAGGCAGACCATCCACTTTTCCTGGGTAGAACCAGTACTGTACACCTCCCACCATCCGTAAGAATCAACACTTCCTCACTTACAAGTCGAGCTCCCAGTGGGATTCGAACCCGCAGCGGTGAGAGGCAAAGGTTTACAATGCAATGTATTCAACCATTCGGCCACGGAGACGCTTTTGTTAAAATGAAGCAAGAGTTGTAGATCATGGCTGTCTGTTCTCTAATGGTGCTAAACACATTTGTGAAGGTTCAATCCATTATGTAGTTTCAGAGATACAAGCTTACATACCAAACTTTAACCAAAGGACTACGTACGATAAGAGCCGTATTTGGCCCCAGGATTTGTGAAAATTTCAAACGTGGAAATTCAAGATAAAAATGTAATACATTTCCAGATAAATGTTTAATCTGTTTATAATAATGCAAAATAATATTCAAAACTGTATCTAACGGGGCAACATTGTGCCTTGAATGCAGTCAGGTAGGTCGTTTTGAGCAAAATACGTGGAAAACGGCCATTATAAACGTCACCTGTAAAATAAACCAAAACGGCATCCCAGAGATATTTCCAGAATTCGTGCATAATGGTAATCCATAACAAGCCTATAAATATCTCTGGGATGCCGTTTTGGTTTATTTTGCTACAGATGATTTAGTGTTTAAAAAAGCGGCAATTTTTCTCGCTGTGTTGCTATGAAGAGTTGTCGTTCGTAACAAAACAAGACCGTATCTAAGGAGAGTTATCGTACTTATATAGATGGCGCCATTTACTTCCTGGTTCACACATGGACAAAATAAACGCGTTATTAGTCGATTTTCCGACGGTAAGTGTTATTATTGGTAAATTACACATACTATAATTACACATGTCAATTTATTGAAATGCTGTGTGATAATGTAGAGTTAAATTTCTACGAATGCAAGTTTTTAAGTGTTGTGTCATGTGATTTCGCGAGAGGACCGACACTCTTGTTAGATCACCAGCAGGGGTGTATAATCATTGGATGATGGTTTGATAGAATATGCAGAAACAGAATACTACTTTTCAGTGATAACGTGGAGCAGTAGGTTTTCTTTAAAGGGATAGTTATATACTCACCAACTTTATTGAAAACTTGAGCAAATCACAGACCCTGTCTGACAGGCATCATATTTGTTGTACATCCATGATACGTGCATCCTTCTCTAATCTGAACCCACAGTGGTGAGAGCCGAGAACTTTTCAAACGTAACGTCTTTACCCTCTCGACCACAGATGCGCTTATCATGGATGAACCATATATGCCCCCACTTCACTGATCCTCACACCAAGAGACAAACCATTAAATTTCTGCAATTATACCGGTAGTTTAAACTGTGCTTGCCAGAGCAGGGTTCCTGAAATACGGTTGCCCGACGCCCCGGGCAAGTGGATTTTGGGTGCGGGCAAGTGACCTTCGCAAATCTGGTTGCCCGCCACTTGCACGACGGACATTTCCATTCCAGAACAAATCAAGTGGCAAACTAGCCATATCAGAATTTCATTCTGATAACTGAATAAAACTGGCCGCTGTTTTTCGCCGCTAGCGATTGTTAATAAGATCAAACAACTTTCGGTACAATCAACAATCTCGCCCCAGGCAGCTTAATTTGTGGCATTATTGCAATAAACAACTAATTAGCCCACACGCGCATTTCACACTGTTTGAAAACAACATCCTGACACGACCGTCAAACGTGTGTCCATTGGCCAATGAAATCGCGGCAATTATGTCCGTGACCTTCCAACCATAAACATAGCTACTTTCAGAAATCGTTTCCAAATAATCCCTGAACGTCATTTGGACCTTCCACCAATCAAATCAGAAAAGTCTTTCTTAATTTGCAAATTTAATGTGTCAAAATAATGATAGACAGACCCACTTGATGTTATGTTTTTGTTTAGAAAATTTTGCCGAAGATTTTTTCGTAACGAAAATATATTTCTTTTACTCAAAGCCCTCGTTTATCAATGCGCTTTTATGAGGTATTTGGTGTATTTCATTGATTTAGTCTGTAATTAAACGTATATGGAAGTGCACACTACATAAATAAGTTGCATAACTTAGCGATATGCGCACGTCATGGGTTTTCGCGATTTCAGAACTTTTTTCTCAAGTTCTGAACTTTTGCTTTTGATAAATAAGGTTACTGTTTACTTCTTAAACAATTCCTAGGGAACCCTAGTAGGAACCCCTATTCACGCATCTTGCTTTTATCTAATTCCCTTTAGTTAAAATACAAAGCCGTAGGAACGTTACCATGTTTGCAGAAATTGGGGGCCAAGTGAACACTGAATATTTTTAATAACGTTTTTGTCTTGTTTCTTTGCTTGTCGCACATTTAAATGAATACAATAGCTTCTTTT
Organism: Cyrtodaria siliqua; assembly: GCA_037043455.1. NCBI lineage: Eukaryota > Metazoa > Mollusca > Bivalvia > Adapedonta > Hiatellidae > Cyrtodaria > Cyrtodaria siliqua. Next base: position 59,372 of record JAWPHD010008227.1, read on the forward strand.
TTTTTCTGTCAACTGGTTAATTGTACACACTGTGACATTAAAAGTTCCATACACTAGCTGCCAATCTTTTTTTTTGGATGGTCATCAAAAATGATGGAGGATTGTGTGTGTGGTGGGGTGGGGTGGGAGGGCGGAATAAAATGAGTTTGTATACTGTCTCATCATTTTATGATTTAAGTAACACAAAGATGAAATAGACACACAAAGAAAATGCAACCATTTGATTTTTTTATATGAATAAATACAATGTATTAACTAATTCATAAAATACACTCTCCTTTTCTAAGTATAATGGTCCAAATTATGCGGCGGTCCGTCCCGTTTAACATGAATAATGGTACACCACCAATTTTTGGGGCAATTATGTGTTCTTAAATGTGGGGCAAGTGACATTATGGGCAGGGCAAGTGACTTTTGAAAATCCACTTGCCCTGGGCAAGTGGATTTTCAAAATATTTCCAGAACCATGCAGAGGTTGTTTTTTGCGCGGGTTAGGTAAAATTTTAATAACCCAGCAATCAGTGATTCCAGTCTCAATGGTGCCAGTGGGTATCATCTCTGTGCCTAAGGGCATGACAATTCCATTATCAGAATCAGTTAAAATGGAAAATATTAATAAATTATCAATGCCATGTATCTGCGAAACACGTAAACATATATATGAATCTATCTGATAGCGATTTAAAACCCAATTAAATTAAATTCTATCTGATAGTAATAGTTGGGGCACGGTTCCCAACTTCCTAAATTCCTATCCGTCCCATGTCTCTGGTTCAGCTCTAAATATCCCAAGACAATGGTTTTGATGAGCTTTTAGTAATAATTCAATTCATATTTGTATAGTTGACTATAATTACACTATCCAGTGTTAAGCAATAAAACATGAGGTGTCTGATTTGGTATTTGGAATATTGCTATTTACTTCTTTTTAGTGAATAACACAAACACATCATTTCAAGTGATAAATGGATATGCATCTCACTCACAATGGTCATGATTTAGTGTCCCAAATTTAATTCATATTCAAAAAATAATATTTGCTTTATATACATTGTTTTTATCTAACTTTAAGTAAGCATGTTATGAAAGTTTATGTGTGTTTTTTCAGTGTCTGAGCATGTGTAAGCTGTAAGAATTGTCACATGGTCTTGAAAGTGACATAGTCTTGGAAATATCATGGTGACATGATACTGTCTTCTTTGATGAACGATCGGTATGCAGTTTAGCTTTTAATTCAAGTATTTTTAATTTTTTAAAGTTAGTTTTCAACTTATTTGAATCTATAAATATGTTTATTTATAAACAGACTACAGTAGAAAAACTTGCATGTCAGGGTTACACCTGGGTACAAACAGTATATTTAGATCAGTGTGTCATGTGTCAGAGAAAAAAACTCTTAATATATTTTCTCAAAAGAATGAAATGGGTTGAAATATTCACCAATGGTGTACATGATTATAAAAGTGTAAATGAGTAATGTTTTCAATTTTATAAGAATAATAATGAAATATAACTCAGTTTAGTACAGTAAATTATTTCACATATGAATTAATATATTTTGTATTTTTTTATGTAAAACAAATGTGCAATTTAATTTTCAGTGTGCTGTGTTGGTGAATGCATGGTCAGTGTTGCTGTGGCAAGTGTTATGACTACATGTATTTGGAAATACTGTAAGTTCTATGTTTGTATGTTATTAGTATGATGTCATATAATCACTATTTTTATATGTTTTCCATGTATTGTTGGGTGTAAAGATGTTTTATTTTTAGTATGTGCATATAAATGCATATAATTGAGCCAAATAAATGTACTAAAATGGTTAAATAGAAAAAGGTGACTATGAAAATAAAATAATAGGCCAACATAGTCATATTCTAATGATTTCTTATCCATTTTGGCATGTGATGGCCTTTTAATCAGATTACTTTAACAAGAGGCCCAAGAGGGCCTGTGGATGCTCTACTGGCTCTAGATAAAGTTTATATATAAGGGGCCATAACTCTTTCAAATATCGTTCAACCAGAACATGGTGATGACATACGCAACTAGGCTTGGTACTGATTGTCCCTGACAAGTTTCGCTGAAATCCAGCCAGAGGTTCAGGAGAACCAGTCTGTACAAAGTTAGTGTATTAAAACCTTTAAGGGGTCATAACTCTGCCAAAATTCATTCAACCAAAACATGGCAATGACAGGTGCAACTAGGCTTGGTACTGATCATCCCCATCAAGATTCGTTGAAAGGCAGCAAGGAGTTCAGAAGAGACTAATCTGGACAACGTTTGGCTATTAAAACATTTAAAGGGCCATAACTCTGCCAAAAATCATTCAACCAAATATGGCGATGATATGCACAACTAGGCTTGATACTGATCATCCTTGTCAAGTTCCGTTAAAATCCAGTCAGGGGTTCAGGAGAACTAGCCCGGAAAATGTTTGTGTATCAAAAACCTTTAAAGGGCCATAACTCCATCAAAAATCTGTTAACAGGAATGCCACGATGATACACACAACTATGCTTGCTGCTGATCATCCCTGTAAAGTTTAGTTGAAATGTGGGGAGGCGTTCAGGAGAACTAGTCCAGACAAAGTTTGTGTATTAAAACCTTTAAAGGGCCATAACTCTGCCAAAAATCATTCAACCGGAACACGGCAATGATTTGCACAACTAGACCTGATACTGATCATCCTTGTCAAGTTTCATTAAAATCCAGTCAGGGGTTCAGGAGAACTAGCCCGGAAAATGTTTGTGTATCAGAAACCTTTAAAGGGCCATAACTCCACCAAAAATCTGTTAACTGGAACGCGGCGATGATATGCACAAGTATGCTTGGTGCTGATCATCCCTGTAAAGTTTGGTTGAAATGTGGGGAGACATTCAGGAGAACTAGTCCAGACAAAGTTTGTGTATTAAAACCTTTAAAGGGACATAACTCCGCCAAAATCATTCAACCGGAACACGGTGACGATATGTACAACTAGACTTGGTACTGATCATCCTTGAAAAGTTTCACTGAAATCTGGCCAAATGAAGGCCCTTTCTTCTTAATGAGGCCAAAATATAGCATATTTCAGAAAATCAAGGGCCATAAATTCGGTGTAAATGGTCTAATCTGGCTGGTATTGAAATTTGTCGGAGCTTTCATTGATAGTAACAATCTGGTAAAGTTTGGTAAAGATCCGATGAAACTGAAGGCCCTATCGTAGAATTAACAAGGCAAAATATAGCATTTTTAACTAAATCAAGGGCCATAACTCCGCTGTTCTGGTCCGATCTGGTTGGTTTTCGAACTTTTCCGAGCTTTCATTTATTTTAACAATCTGGTAAAGATCGGACGAAAAACGAAGGCCCTATCGTAATATATCATTTTTAACTAAATCAAGGGCCATAACTCCGCTGTTGCTGGTCCGATCTGGCTGGTTTTCGAACTTGTCCAAGCTTTCATTGATACTAACAATCTGGTAACGTTTGGTAAAGATCGGATGGAAAATGAAGACTATCGTCTTAATGAGGCAAAATATAGCCTTTTTAACTAAATCAAGGGCCATAACTCCGCTGTTACTAGTCCGATATGGCTGGTTTTCGAACTTGTCTGAGCTTTCATTGATATTAACAATGTGGTTAAGTTTGGTAAAGATAGGATGAAAAATGAAGGCCCTATCATCTTAACGAGGCAAAATATAGCATTCTGGACTAAATCAAGGGCCATAACTCCGCTGTTACTGGTCCGATATGAATGGTTTTCGAACTTGTCCGAGCTTTCATTGATATTAACAATCTGATAAAGTTTGGTAAAGATCGGATGAACAATGAAGCCCCTATCGTCTTAACGAGGCAAAATATAGCATTTTTAACTAAATCAAGGGCCATAACTCCGCTGTTACTGGTCCGATATAAATGGTTTTCGAACTTTTTCGAGCTTTCAACGACATTAACAATTTGATAAAGTTTGGTAAAGATCAGATGAACAATGAAGCCCTTATCGTCTTAACGAGGCAAAATATAGCCTTTTTAACTAAATCAAGGGCCATCACTCCGCTGTTACTATTCCGATATGGCTGGTTTTCGAACTTGTCCGAGCTTTCATTGATAATAACAATGTGGTAAAGTTTGGTAAAGATAGGATGAAAAATGAAGGCCCTATCGTCTTAACGAGGCAAAATATAGCATTTTTAACTAAATCAAGGGCCATAACTCCGCTGACACTGGTCAAATCTCACTGATTTTTTAACTTGTCTGAGCTTTCATTGATATTAACAATCTATTAAAGTTTGGTAAAGATCGGATGAAAAATGAAGGCCCTATCGTCTTAACAAGACAAAAGTTAACGACGGACGACGGCCAGTAGAGCTAAAAATTGGGTGTTGTCATTTATAACACCTTTGAATCTGAACACAGGTGGGCTTGTATTCATGGTTTATTGTGTTATGATATTGTTCACAACTGGAATATTTGTATATGCACTACATAAAAGGGTGAAGTTCACTTGGTGCTTTCATTGCAGTTTATGTTTTATAAGCAGCACTTTTTTTATACATTTCCAACAGGAAACAACATGAAGATTATTGCAGAATATTTCAATGGAGGACCAGTCCAGTGAAATACAGGCCTCCTTTTGGACAGAATTCTGCAAGACATGTCAAAAATAAGCAAGTGCACAGTGCAACTATTGACTATGAACCTACATGTATGAACTCAACAAGGGCAGTTTGAAAGCTAATTGTGATATAATGCATACCTTTTTTTGGTGGAGTATACCACCATAGTTATGTTAATTTAAAAAGAATTAAATTGATAAAAAAAAGTGTATTAGCTGCACCACATTGTCTTGTTTGTTGTTTTTCTCCATGATATCAGGTAGTATGTATTCCTTCTGGATATATTGTAAATGGTCAAGTGTAAATCATAGGTAAGACTAGAAGTATAAACCTGTTACCTAATAATCACTTTATATAGCCTATGCAACATGGTTTTATGTTAAGGAGACTTTTGTAATTAACATATTAATTAGTGTTTCATATAATGTCAGGAATAAATATTTTTATTATTGGCACATACTTGAATGTGTTTGGCTAATTATCTCAAGCTCATAGTACAAGTAGCTATGTTTATGAATCTTTTAGTTTACAGTATGACCCATGTGAGTTTGACAACATGATATTGGTAATGGAATGATAAAAACTTTGGTACCAAACATGACAGGAATTTGTCAATTTAATTCTAGAAAAACTTTATATAATTTAATCTAAACAAAACTCAAAGTTCACTTTCATTTGCAACTGAGTATATTATACATGTTTTATGAGGTTTTACCATGTCCTCAATGGGACAAATAAGTTAAAAACAAAACAAGAGCTGTCGGAGAACAGCGCAGCTCGACTATTCGATTTTTCGGAGAATAATAAATCTATAACTAGTATATACCATCAGAAAACAAGGCTACAACAATGTGGGGTGGGGTTGGGAGCACAACATAACTATGTGTAAGAATTGACCAAAACTACACAGAAATATGTAAAAAAATAAAAAAAATATCGAGTTTTGAGTGGGGTGCGGGGTGGGGGTGGGAGAGAGGCGGGGGTGGATGGTGGGGTGAGTGGGGGTGGTGAGAGCAACATATATGTGTAAGAAGCTATGTAATAATTCACCAAAACAACACAAAAATATGAAGATTTTTTTTTTTTTTAAAAATCGAGTTTGAGTGGGATGGGGTAGAGGTGTGGGTGGGGAGGGCAACAAGTGTAAGAATTGACTAAAACAACAAAGAAATATGTAAAAAAATAATAATAATAATTCAAGTAGGGTGGGGTGAGGGGCAGGGGGTGAGGGGAGAGGCGGGAGTGAGTTGGGGGCAGGGGGGAGAGGGTGCAACATATATGTGTAAGAATTGAATAAAACAACAAAGAAATATGTAAAAAAAAAAAAAAAAAGTTCTAATGTGGTGTAGGGGGGGGGGGGAGGGGGGACGAGAGGCGGGGGTAGTTGGGGTGGGGGGGAGGGGGCAACATATATGTGTAAGAATTGACAAAAGTAACACAGAAATATGTAAAAAAACAAATAGTTTCAAGTGGGGGTGGGGGGTGGGGGAGAGCTGGGGGAGAGCGGGGGGAGAGGCGGGAGTGAGTTGGGGGCAGGGGGAGGGGGCAACATATATGTGTAAGAATTGACTAAAACAACAAAGAAAAATGTAAAAAAAACAAAAAGTTTCAAGTGGGGGGGGGGGGGGGGGAGGGGGAGAGAGGTGGGGAGACGGTTGCAACATATATGTGTAAGAATTGACTAAAACAACACAGAAATATGTAAAAAAAAAAAAAAAAATAGATTTACAAGTGAGGGTTGGGGTGGGGGTGGGGGGAGCGGGGGGGGGGGGGAGAGGCGGGAGTGGGGGGGGGAGGGGGGCAACACATGTGTGTAAGAATTGCTAAAACAACAAAGAAATATGTAAAAAAAAAAGTTCCAAGTGTGGGGCAACATATATGTGTAAGAAAAGTAATAAGATGCATAATGCTATAACAAATCCCAAACCAAAATTATAGATATATACATGCTTACATGCAAACCTAGATCTGCCTTTATTGCACATTTTATGGGCCATCACAATTTGGGTTCCATGGGAGCCCAGAATTTGCAAAAGACAAAATTACTTATCCAACCCGTTACAACATACTATAAGGAAACCAATTCCAAAATTTAGTTCAGCTAGGACAAGAAATGTAAGAGATATAGACCTGTAAACACAGCTTACACACAAAATTTGATGTGAAACAGACACATTTAAAGGGCTATCAGAATTTGGGTTCCATGGGAGCCCAGGGGTTACAGGAACCAAAATTACTTAACCTTAAGATAATGCTATAAGGAAGCTAATGGCCAAATTTGGTTGTGCTAGGGTAAGAATTGTAAGAGATATAGACTTGTAAACACAGCTTACACGCAAAATTTGATGTGAAATGGGACACATTTTATGGGCTATCATAATTTGGGTTCAACGCCGACCCCGGGGTGATTACATAAGCTCTCTTATTCTTCGAATAGTCGAGCTAAAAATGAACACATATGCATATCTAAGTCAAATATTTTTTTTTTTTAATTTTTGATTTGTTTGTTTGAATGGTGTTTTACATCTTCTTTAGCACATTTTAGGCCACATATGACAGTCGATTTGTTTGTGTGGCAGAGGCAGACCACCCCATTGTTCTTGTGTAGAACCAGTAGTGTTTACCTACCACCATCCGTAAGAATCAACACTTTTTCAAAAGTTGAGATCCCAGTGGGATTCGAACACGCAGTGGTGACAAGTGAGGTTTAACCCCTCGACCACGGATCACAAATGTTTCAGTATAAACGTTACACAGTTTTATGGACCATTTTTTGTATCGCAATCAGGTTTTAAAGGGACACACGACAATCTTGATTTTTGAAAAACTCGTGGCGTCCCATTAGTTTTTCTACGCAACTTGCATTTGTCAATCATTAATATTAATTAAAGGGAGTACATCATGATTTTTCTAGAAATATCTTAAATTATAAAAATGTTCCAATTTATGATAAAACACTTATATCCATCAAAATATGATGTTGGAACCATATTGTTAAGGTTTAAACTTCGAATACACCATATAGCTAGGACGGAATCGGGCATAAAATGCTGAAATTAACCCTGGTGCGTAACCTAGGATAGAACGTATTGCTGTACAGAATGAATTTCCAAGTAACTAAGGGGTCATTTTAAGGATCATTCATTATGTTTAGGCGCTTTAAAATAAAAAATATCGTTATTTGTCAATTTTAAGACGGACCCCTAGACAGACCCCTTTGAAAAACCTGATGTACTCCCTTTAAAGCTATTTGGTTTTCATATATTTTAACTGTTGAATATATTGCACTGGTAATATATGTAAACATGTGGTAGCACAAGACGAAAACTCATCGTTTTGTTTAATTATATCCAAGGAGGGTTCATGTCAAAATGATATTGGTTAAATAAATCGAGACGCTGTTGATTAAAGATTGCCTTGTGTCCCTTTAAATAATATATTACAATTTTCAAAAACAGCCTTGCAGATTGTGAATGCGTACTGTTGCCATGGTTACGCATACTGTTATTTTATAAACAGCAGTGAAAACTAGTATCGCCTAAAACGTATGTAGATAAAGATTTCTTAACGGAGAATCAGTTTTTCGGAACTATTAAAAAAAAGTTGCTACTTTTAAGGAAACTTATTTAGACTGCCTGTTGTCATGGTAACAATGAAATGATATCAACTAAGTATGAATACAACAAGGACAACTCTATACATATCTGAAATAAAACCATTGCTTCTAAACAAAAAAAGAAATGAAAATGTTGAAGAAAAAAGAATATTTGGTGAAAAAAACTCATTTAAACTACTGTTGCCATGGTTACCGGCAATAATATAAGACATTTACACCTTACGTTCACACCAGCCAACAAACGTTTATAAATACTAATATCAAATAATAAGAATTCACAACAAGTATTTCTGCAATGTTAACAAAAATAGGTTAGCATTGAGAAAAGTCGCAGTTTTGGTTAAAGTCAAGACTGAAACAGAGTTATCTCCCTTATAATTCATATATTGGGTTTTAATACGGTAAAACTTCATAGTGTAATTATTTATAATTTATTAGCAAACAATTTTAAAGTATAAACATTATTAAAAACAACAATGAGAGCAAGAGTGCTTGCATTTTTCTTCCTATACCCCCTATTTTAAGTAATTTCTTAAAAAAACATACATGCGTTGAAAACATCTTATTTTTTGAAAAATGAGATAAGCCAACATTTTAGTTTTCCTTATTTGTTAAAATATAGGTATTTTGCAAAACATCTATGCATATTTCATCAAAATGTAAATAGGGGCCAAAATGGGCCCTTATCATACCTAGTCTTTTGTTTAGGTATAAAAGGGGCCATAATTCTGTTAAAATAAAAGCATGGGTTACAGACTATGGCTCTATGATTTTGTCTAATTATACATCTGTGAATTTGTAATCCATTAAGTAAAGTAGTTTTCAGAAATATAAGCTTACATACAAAACTTTAACAAAATTTGCTAAGTATCAAAAGGGCCATAATTTTGTTAAAATAAAACCATGAGTTATAGAACCTGGCTCTTTGATGTTCACAGTCTAATGATGCCGAATACATGTGTGAAGATTCAATCCATTATGTAAAGTAGTTTCGAAGATACAAGCTTACATATAATACTTCAACCAGATGCAGACGCAGACGACGACGATCAATAATGACCAAGTGATGGCTGGGTTGTTTCTTTGGAAACGTCGAGCTAAATTAGCCCTGCCTACCTGCTTTACATTCAGCAGCTACATTCAGCAGCTAACCAATGTGCAGATTTTGAATGGCTGTAAATATTAACAATTAAGTTCGACCTTTGCAGGAATGAAATGGCACCTGCATTTAGCTCAAATTGTACTTTAGCAGTTTATTTCACTTAAAGGGTCCTCCAAATTGAAATAACTTTCCTTTGTATTACAAAGATAATGATTAGCAGTTTCTAAAAATACTTTGGTCAAAATCGTAAACCTATTCGTTTATCGGTAAATCACGAATCCATACGGCACATTTGCCCCTAATACACACCTGTCACGGAAACGTAACTGAGGTTTCACGGAAACAGCCGAATAGAAAAACCCTGTTGACGTCACGCATTACCTATGGTTCGTTAGAAACCAAAATGGCGGACACAAACCAAGTAAACAATGCGAGCGAAGTGGACAATCAACATTTTATGTACCCCATCCACTTTGATTCTGAGCATATAAAGTATAAATGAAAACAATAAACGAATAATACAAATAAACTCATGATATATGATTTTTCAATGTCTTCATCCTGTGACTGTGTCTCCGTCTGTGGGTCTGCAAATCGGAGAAACGGTGAATTGCGTCAGATTTCAGCACTGGTTTTAAGTTTTGATACCTACTGTATTTACTCAATGAGTCCGGACACTCATTAATTCCGGACACCTAATTAATTGAAGAAAATAACAAAACTAGTGCTCGGACATATTAAGAAATCAATCTTATTTCAATAGTTTTGATGCTTTTATAAATTCGGACAACGGGAAAAGATGAATTATTCGCCGAAAATGACAGGTTAAAATTACGATCAACGACTTCTAATTGCTGATTGCATCTCGATAATTACGAACAGAGGCAGCAGAATATACTTCAATGAATTTAATTGTAACTTGTTTGATGCAATTAAATAAAAAGTTTTTGATCGTGATTTTTTGCTGTTATTAACGAGCCATTTTGAAACAATTACATTATTACTGACCCATGCTATAATTTTGTGTAATCGGTCAGGCGTGTGTTGAAACAACTGTCTAAACCAGGTAAAACCATTCCAATGTAGGTGTTACGGGTTGTTTTGTGTTGTCGCTGTCGTAGCTAGTGGGCCATTCCATTATCTGGCATTACCAGCAAAAAAATACGGTCTCGCTCACACAGGTAAAGTGCTGTGCGATTTGTTGTCTTTTTGTACAGACACATGAACTATTTTTTATTTCATACTATAAGCATGGCATGCTTTGTTTTTTAGCTTCGATTTGAGGAATAACATGATGGTGCAATTAAATGGATAAAGAACACGACTATTTTATAATTTTAATTTATTTTCTGCAATACCTTGTATGTTTTTATTTTGTAATAAAATAATCAACATGTTTTAAAATTGCATTGTCTCATTATTCAATAAATTAAAACTGCATTGTCTCATTATTCAATAAAGTCCATTGCTATATTTCAAACAAAACATAATAATTTAATATAATAAACTAGATGTCATAATTGTTCATTAGTTCATTGTTTACACATTTTTTATTAGTTCACTGTTGTGGATTGAATCGCATATAGCCCAGTATACTATTAAACAGTCCGCATTAGCCAGCATATAACTACACTTGTGACTAGAACGTGACAGTTCACAGATCAAACAGTGTACCGCTCACTCACCGCAAAATTCAAAGGAATATACCCACTCTACCCGCGTGTAAAGTGTGTCTCGGTGTACTGATTTCACAGGTTTTACAGTTTGCCCATGTTGAGTACCGTAATTTTAGACAGTTTATAGAATAGCCGCATAATTACCAATAAGTGATCATTAATGGATGGATTTTCGTAATTACCGTTAACAATGAAGGTGAGATTGCCCCGAACATCACAGTTAAAAATACTTAACCGTAGAATGTTAATTTACCGTTCCCTCTCAAAATATTCGGACATTGGCAAATATGAATTAATTTTGGAAAGTTATATTTCCGGACACCAAAAAAAAAAATTATGTTATCCCGTCTGAACTGATAGAGTAAATGTAATCTCTTTTTCGTTTCATAAGAGTCATCAACATCTTTTTCAGTAAAATGGTCCGAACATACGCGAGAGTGCTCTGAAAAATTCCATTTCACACCGTTTTTTTCAAAACAAGTTCAGTACATTTAGTTCGATGACGGCAACATTGAAATGTGTGTAGACTTACACTGCCTTCCTGTTTACTTTTTCTACAAAAGCTTATTGAGCACCTTTTCACCATGATGAAGACACGAACACATCAATAATATTCCAGGGTTTAAAACACTTAGGCTATATGAGAAAAATGGACATCCAACAAGAGTAACGGTTTGTTTACAGATAGATACGCGCCATAAATGATTATGTAAATTAGGTAGTTTGTATGGAAGATGTGATTGGTCGTCCCTTATGACGTCATTTTCCGAAGATCGATCGCGCACCAGTTTTTTTTGTGTACAGGTAAACTTCATACCTGTAAAACTTGCATTTATCAACGGTTTTTGAGAAAACGGACGATGACATTGACATTCTTTTATAATAAGCTTTCATTTAAAATCACTTTATTTTTCAATTTGGAGGACTCTTTAAAGAAACTAAACCCAAATTTCACAACAAAATCATTCTTGCATTAATGCATGTCATGATGTGTGCCTATTAAAAGTATCTATCAAAAGTGTAGATTTATTCATGAGTACCTAAAATACCCATAATTGAATATGCGTAAAAGGAATCATGTGTTAGTAACTCATAATTCGATGCTTTGGTGGTTAAGGCATTTATATTGTAGTTATAGAATTCGGATTCGCAACATGTGTAAGGCACATATATACATTATCGTTAGTAAGCTTTGAAATGGTGTACATCTTTAGTAAAACGTGCCTGCTGTTGGCAGGATAGCGGCTTTAATGCTCAGCAAGCTGTGAAAATAGATACATTAAATTCATATGCACATGGTAGCTCTAACATACCTCCAATTCGCTAGGACTGTGAGGTTCAAAGTTTGCCATCAAATTCTAGTCCCATAGGAGATATTAAAAAGCTCTGGCCACCATCTAATTCTTGCTTCACAGAAGAGGTAGAAAGGCTAGTAGTATCAAACAAGATCCAGATTTCCAGAAAAACATTCGCTTTCATGCTAAATTGCCAACTGGGACCTGTAAACAAAACATCCACATAAAAATACTACATTAAAGGTAAAACAAAATCAGTAATACTAAAGTTCAGGACCTTGTATATAATTATGTCATGGTATCTTCCTTTTTTCATTACCGAAACATTCTTTTTAATGATTTTCGATAGAAATTTGCTTGTGAATGTTGGTTTCTATTCACTAATACCTTATAATCACATTGGGAGTATGACATTAAAATATATCATTAATATCGGTAACCCCTACCTACCTGCTTTACTATTCAGCAGCGAAGGTATAGAGGGGTTAGGCACATTTGTGAATCCAAAACTCGATGGTGCGTATACCTAAATTAGCCCCACGAACGCCCCTATAAGTAGGCTTTGAAACAGTGTACATCTTCTGTAAAATGTGCCTGTTGTTGGCAGAATTTAGCAAAGATGTGAAAATAGATATAGTAAATTCATTCTATTGCACAGTAGCTCTAACATACCTCCAATTTGCTAGGACTCTGTGAGGTTCAATGGGTCAGGCTGTCATCAAATTCTAGTCCCACAGAAGAGATGAAAATACTCTAGCCACTATCTAATTCTTGCTCCACAGAAGTGGTAGAAAGTCTACTACTATCAAACTGATCCTGACTTCCAGAAAAACACTCATGTCCATGCTTTATTGCCAACTGTTACAATGCCTGGACCTGTAAACAAAATATTGATATAAAATACTACATGCATAAAAGGTAAAACAAAATCAGTTGCTCCCTTAAGTTTAGGAACTGGCATTAGTATCATACAAATAGAAAGAAATATATTGTGTTTGACATTCTTTTTTAACTTGGCTGGTGTGGCGCAGTATTTAGGGCAGTGGATTTGTAACCGAAGGCCCCGGGTTCAATCCTCCGTGGTGCCACTGAGTTCCGTCGGTGTATTCTTGGGCAAGACACTTTCCCTTAGCCCCGTTCGTCGGATGGTGACGTAAACCGGGCGGTCCCGTGTATCGGTCTATCCTCCGAGCACGTTAAAGAACCATAGGAATCTATTCGATAATAAGAGTAGGGCAGGTTCCCGAATTCCTATGTATCCTTCCCCTCTCTCTGGGGTGGCTCTAAATAACCTATACTGTGTTGATGAGCCGTTAAACAACATTCAATTCAAATCAATTAACTTTGCAATTAACAAGTATGTATTTGTCATAACTTTTTTTTTGTTACCGAAACATTACTTTCAATGATTTTCACCCGTGAATGTTCGCTTACCTTATAATCACTTTGGGAATACGACATTTAAATATATCATTAATTACCGGTAACCCCTACCTACCTGCTTTACCACTCGGCAGAAACCAACATGCATGTTTTGATTGGCTGTAAATATTAACAATTAAGTCTGACCTCTGCAGGCATGGAATGGAGCTGTTTATCTTTGTATGTTAGTTATTTAATTCATTTAAAGAAACTAAACTACCAAATGTCAGTACAAAACCATTCTTCCAAACTATAGCCATGTGCTATCCGATGCAGATTTTTGCAGCAGGGGCTTTTTATCAGTTGTAGGGATGCTGAAAATTGTCCATGAATTGGGAATGAAAGGAAAGGCAAAGGCTCCATGGAGCCCCCTCCACCCGCCTAGAAAAAGACCCGTAGCCAGCCCTAAAATTTAACCGAGGCAAATCCCTTTATATGGAGGTCCGGTGGCATGTAGATAGCGCCCAAACTCCAACCCAATTTGTTTTCTACATGCGATTTCTTGTGTTTAAGTGCATTTTTCAGTTTGTAGCAAGACGCTTTTCTTCAATGATTGATTATGTTGCGATACTTCAGTTTTTATATGTGAAGTACGTACATTCCGAAAATTCTACCAAGGCAAACTTCCTCGGGTATGCCTCTGACTTAGGACCTGGCAGCATTAGCACAACATTTCAATGTCCGATAACCACTAATGGTGTTATTTTGATAGTGACAAATTCTGACAATCTTGGTTATGTAAAAACACAAACCTGCGCTGGGCCTCAGAATTACCCTCCTTCATTGTCTCAATCTCTACCCAGAGAACACTCGTTCCTCATTTGAATCTGTCAACGTCAAAGGAAGTAGGATGAACGGTTAGGTCACGTGATTATTCAAAAAAGTTATGATGATGTTTATAATAAATCCTTTTGCGTGATCTGCAAAGATAAAAATATAGACCTATATTAAATAATTCAATTTTTATTTCTAGGAGTTATTTTTTTTTAGTAACTTTCTGCTATCGAGCTTCGGTTTGAATTGAACTGAATATTGTTTAACGGCTCATCAACACAGTATAGGTTATTTAGAGCCGCCCCAGAGAGAGGGAAAGGATACAAAGGAATCCGGGAACCGTGCCCTACTCTTATTATCAAATAGATTCCTATGGTTCTTTAACGTGCTCGGAGGATAGACCGATAGGCCTACACGGGACCGCCAGGTTTACGTCACCATCCGACAGACGGGGCTAAGGGAAAGTGTCTTGCCCAAGAAACACCGACGGAGCTCAGAGGACAGACCGATACACGGGACCGCCCGGTTTACGTCCCCATCCAAAGGACGAGGCTAAGGGAAAGTGTCTTGCCCAAGAACACACTGACGAAACTCAGTGGCACCACGGAGGATTGAACCCGGGCCTCCGGTTGAAAATCCGCCGCGCTACCGATTGAACCACGCCAGCACTCTTCGGTTTGAAATGTTTACATATGCGTTTCGATTGTGGAGACCTATTTGTAGTAAAATAGTCCCGATTAAAACTATATTGTTTTCATGCATTATTTCAAATCACAGACCAAATTAATTATTAATATGTCTGGCAACATCTAATTTGCAGATATTCTGAAAATTATATTTACACAAGAAATAAATGTTTCATCCAAACATATTCCAATTTAACAGGTTTTACCAAACTCTTGTAATTACTAATGAATTTAGTAGTTAGGAGAGATATATAAAATATGTGAGTGCAAGGAACGATAACTCTGCATTGAGACTGGCACTGTCTATGAATTGTGCCTCCATATTCCGTTGTTGATGATTTTGACGACAACCTGACTATTTTATAAACACAACATTTAAATCTACCTATTATATGAATTTAAGCGTGTTCTTGTGTACTTGTATCTTTATCCGGCCAAATCATCTCGTGGCATGTAATATTCGTAGATTGCTGTTTTCCGCATGCTCGTTTCCCGCTAGCGAAAAACTCGTGTTGCACGATGTCCACACTTCCGGTTAACTGGTTCCCTATTTTTATATAGAAGGCTAAATACATTGGAGGTACCAGTTCAGGTGATACTATTCCCCGGTGCTGGTGTTTTGAACCGATACGTATTTGGGTTGACACTACCATAGCTCAAAATAAAAAAATAAAATGAAAAAATGGCAATGATCTCCTGAGTATTAGATAATAGCTTTAATTGTAAGACCCACCTTAGAGTAATGTTCTACCATTTGGAGCTCTCCCACCCAAGAGCACATCAAGAAGGTAACATGGTGGAGAGTCGAGCGGTGGAGAGTGGAGCGGTCGAGCTACTATTAGGCCATATAGGCCCGGGCCTATACATCAATATAAAAAATTAAGAAAAAAATGCAAAGTGCAAAAATGCAACAAATACTGAAGCCGGACGGGGCGGGATCGGGAAAGAGAGTGTGTGAGGGTGGGTGGCTGGAGGAGGAGGGATAGGGGAGGGTGTGTGGGGAGGGGGTAAGGGTCAACATTTGTTTCTTATTTTATTTTACAGCGTAGGTAATAAACTCTATCAAATGTTAATTCTCAGATTTCTATCTATCTATCTCTGTATACTGCTGCACACCCTCACGGGTAAGTTTGAGCCTGTTGCGCGCCTGTGTCTGTTAGTAGACAAGATAAAAAAGTTTAAAAGTAAGAAAGGGTGAGGAAATAGTGCGAAAGGTGTGTTAAAATTAAAGTTTGAAAAAGATAAAATCAGGGTAAAAACAACACTACAGCACTTATGGTTTGGTGTGGTTGATGCGGCTGACAGCATGCTTAAACTTGTTCAAGCCATGCATCAGGACAACATCTTCTGGCAGAGCATTCCACTGTACTATGGCTAAAGGAAAAAAAGGAATAGTTGTAATAGTTCACTCCATGCAGTGTGTATTTGTCTGTATGTGATTGAATGGCAGTATATTGAGACCCTGTTGTTACTTTGTATATAGACTGGAATCGGAATAGCTACTAAGCCATATACAATTTTATAAAAAAGACATAGACGTGCATCTGACCTCCATTGTTCGAGGGATCGCCAGCCCATCCTCTCCAGCATCTCAGTGATGCTCGAGTACCTGGAAAAGTCATTTTGGGTCCATCTGGCAGCTCGGCGCTGGACCATTTCCAGCCTATCTATATTAGATTGGACGTTCGAATGCAGAGCTGGCATACTCTAGTTGGGGCGTACTAGGGCTTTATAAGCACGTTCCCTTACCTTGGGTGCTTTTGTCCTAATATTTCTTTGTAGGAAACCTAAGGTACGGTTAGCGTTTGCTGATATGCGATTGACATGGGTATTCCACGACAAGTTGTCTGAAAGGCATACCCCTAGATATATTCAATTTGAAAAAAAAAATTGGCAGATATACGCCAAAACACACCATTACATACGCCCCGTTACAGAGCCCCCCACCCCCTCCTACCCCCACCCCCAGTTTGTCGGACCTATATATGCATTTCAGATCAGCTACACCGCTCGTACGGTGTATCACCACCGCTATAGAAACACGAGCAGTATCGCATCTATATGATCTATGCTGGAGCACATTGAATGTAAAGCCATGGAGTCATGGAGTTCAAAGAGCCAACACACCATGCTCTTTAAGATCATTCATGGTCATGTGGACATACCGGCATCTGAGTTCCTGACACCTACACCCTCTCGCACCAGATCTAATCACTCTGAATTTTACACAGTTACCATCTTGCAGCGAAACATTTAGTGTTTTTCCCACTCTGTAACAGTGTCTCGTTGGAAAAATCTACCAGTCTCTGTGACTGAGCTCCTGATTTGGTATTTTGCAAACAGGAGCATTCCTAACCTTTATTCTAAACCCAGTCACATACAGCTAATTGTTAGATTTCTGATGATTCTCGGTGTTATGCTGGTTGGGTGAATTCCCACAGGGGCCGCTATACGGCAACCACACAGGACTGATGATGAACGGCAGGGCTGCCATAATAAAATAATGAAAAAGCCTCAGATTTTTAAAAAGTGGGATCTTAACGCCCGCGAACAGCAACTTTCAAAAAAAAAAAGAGTAAGCACGCACGCTTTATTAAAAAATATACACTTTAAAAAAAAAAAAATTGATACCAATAACGACAAAAATAATAAAGAAAATAAGGTATGTATTTTGATGTTAATAAACTAAATCATGCAGTTCCTATTAATAAAATAAAAACATAAACATTGTCTTTCATTAAAATACTAATATATAGAGATTATTTAACTGCTGGGATCGATTATAGGGAAATCCTTCACGAGATGGTAGACGTGTGGTTCTTTTCACGAACGAGCGTAAACAACACACGCCTACCATCGAGTTAAAAAGTTAAAAGTAGTTGATTTTTTTCTTCATAATTAAAATATTTTTTTTTATTTGTAGTGGTAACAAATTAAAATGATGTATTTGTTACGCACTCAGGTGTTAAACGGACTTCTACAAATCAATGCAAAACTGAACAAACACATTTAAAACACTCAATAAATAGTAAAAGCACACACAAATTCAATAAGTAAAAAATACAAACTGAGCCAGCAAACTATACATTTCTTTATATGTAATTCAATTCTCTATCTACGGTTCCCGGATTCCTATGTATCCTTCCCCATTCTCTGGGGCGGCTCTAAATAACCTGTATTGTGTTGATGAGCCGTTAAACAACATTCAGTTCAATTCAATTCTATATATATGTTGTATGGGGGCATTTCCTCACGAATAAGAATCCTATCTTAAGCTATTTGAGACGAAAGGGGGCTATTGGGTGTAAATATAGCCTGGAATTGTAAGTTAAAAAAAACTCCACCAATATGGAATCAGAAGCGATACCTTGCAATGGATCAATAGCTTTCTTATCAAACAGATGGCAGCAGGTAATAATTGAAAATGAAGAATCAGACCAAGTACCAGTTACTTCAGGTGTACCCCAAGGCTGAGTACTAGGTCCGATCCTATTCTTGATCTATATAAATGATCTACCTGACAACATCAAGTCCAAAGTAAGACTATTCGCAGATGACTGCAGTGTACCTGGCTGTTTCCAGTTTACAAGATGCTCAACTTTTGCAGCAAGACCTCAACAAACTCTCTCCTTGGGAAGATGAATGGGATATGGAGTTTAATACAGTTAAGTGTATTCTTATTCAAATTATACGGTCAAAAACTCCTATCACATCAATAAACATACTACATGGTCAATTACTGGGAACAGTCAGCAGTGCCAAATACCTTGGTGTCAACATCAGCAGCGATCTTACCTGGAACAACCATATTCAGAATGCAGGTACATCGATCTGGTAACAGAACTCTGGGATTCATAAAGCGAAACATCAGAAGCAAAAACCCAGGTTTAAGAGCAACCGCATACAAAGCACTAGTCCGCCCACTGATAGAGTACTCCTCTCCAGTGTGGAGCCCGTATACTAAACAAAATATAGACAAGTTGGAGATGGTACAAAGAAGAGCCGCGAGGTGGGTACACAATGATTACTCCTATCAATCCAGTGTCACAACTATACCCGAAATGGCGCTCTCTCGAGGACAGACGTTCCGATGCCCGACTTTGCCTATTTTTCAAAATCGTCCATAGGATAGTTGCCATCCAAATGCCGTCATATGTCCAGCATCCCATGAGACTATCTAGACTGTCACATCCATTAGCTTTTCGTCAAATACACACACGCGTTGACTATTACAAATATTCATTCTTTCCGTTTGCTGTGGTACAATGGAACAGCCTGCCGACTAGCATTGCCATGCTGCCTAAGTGACGCAGATTGCGTACGTCTGGGTGACAGAGACTACGTTGGATCTAGTCCATCCAGTTGGCCGGTTACCAGACTTCATTGTAAATGTGACGTCATTACGTCTGGTAATATTTATAAAATAATGATGATTATTACCAGCAGGCAGCTGAGAGTCAAGGCAACGGTATTTCTATCTAATCTTTAAAATCTACTGCAGTATCGATAATCTAAAATACAATGTTTAAATGAAAACGCATCGCACTTTAGTGATATAGATTATAGATAGATGTTACGGCAAAGTTGGTGGGTGGGGAAATTTGAACCACTGGCACTGCAGTGCAGTCTGCTTTTGGCAAGTTTCCAAGTAATGTGCGCGTTTTTATTTAGAACTCAGATGTTGAAAGGTGCAATTATTTTTATTAAGTTCTGAAAAATGGTTTGGCGTAGGAACGGGTGGGGGCCCAATAATCTGGGCGGGGGGGGGGGGGGGGGATCAGAGTATGTTAAAAGGGGCCTGGGCGGCAGAGTATGTTTGCTCCCACTCCACCCCCTGCCTCCCCGCCCCCCACTCCCCCGAAAAAAGTAGTGTCCTGAAATTTTACAGTCTAGTGCCAAAAAAATCCATTTTAATTAAGAAATATCTGATCTGTATCTGATGAATACGTTGTATGCATAGATCCCAATACTGGTATTTCACTACGAGGAAATAAAATATAATAAATACGTACCTGTGTTTTATCGATGAATAAAATACAGTTAGGAGTTCGGATGGTTGCGTAGTAATTAAATCACGAGTGAGTTAGCATGAGTGAATTAATTACTCACATCGGAACGATTCTATTCAATAAGATTCTAAGACAACTATAACCCCATTGTTTACGCTATTATGGGAGCACTATATATTATCGGTAATCAGGCTGCTATGTTTACAGGTTTTTCGATTGGGCACTCCCATATGCAAAGTTCTGCGCGGTTTAATATGCTTAAATACACTAGTATCACGTGACAAACAATTAAGTCATTGACATCAAATGTTCTCATCTTGTTCAAGAAGCTTAATAATGTTATAATTATATGTACTGATGCGTATGATCAGATGGGTTTATATCGGGTGTGTGAAAGCCTGAAAGGTTTGGGAGCATGGCAAGTTTGTTGTACCGTAATTAACGTTTCATTAAAATTACTGTTGAGTTTGTCTTATCTGATCTGTATCTGATGAATACGTAGTATGCATAGATCCCAATACTGGCAGGGCCCTCATTTGGTCATTTCTGCCGCTGTTATTCGGCGGCAGTCCCCCACCTGAAAAGTATCTTTTTTTCCCCCAAAAATTGATATTTTTCCCCCTCAGAAATTCGTAAAAAAAAAATAAAAAATAAAATAAAATAAATAAATAAATAAATAAATCCGATTTTTAAGACGATATGCTCACGATGTCGTGTTTACCGGTTTGAAAAAGACGTTTTGATTATTATTAGACTGGTTTTAGACTGTTTATCGTGCACAGGACGTTTTAACTATTATCGGGCACTGACTCAACCAGATGCCCAACTGGACAGGGCAATAGGTTTTTTTCGGGATAAAAAGAAGAGAAGGGTTGACTTTTAATGTGGATCTCCGATGAAAACATGCCATTGATGGTTATTAAGTGGAGTTTTTTTTATCAGAAAAAGAACCAGATGGTTGACGAATGTATGTTAATAAAGTGAAACGTGTTAATCAAACAGAGTTTTTTATTTGTTGTAAAAATTCCCCCCAGTTACAAAAATTCCCCCTTCTGAGGGCTGCGGGCCCCTTCCCCCAAAGTAGCGTGAGGGCCCTGACTGGTATTTCACTACGAGGAAAAAAATATTATAAATACGTACCTGTGTTTTATCGATGAATAAAATACAGTTAGGAGTTCGGATGGTTGCGTAGTAATTAAATCACGAGTGAGTTAGCATGAGTGATTTAATTACTCACATCGGAACGATTCTATTCGATAAGATTCTAAGACAACTATAACCCCATTGTTTACGCTATTATGGGAGCACTATATATTATCGGTATTCAGGCTGCTATGTTTACAGGCTTTTCGATTGGGCGCCCCCATATGCAAAGTTCTGCGCGGTTCAATATGCTTAAATACACTAGTATCATGTGACAAACAATTAAGTCATTGCTTACGTCATATAGCTTGCGCTGTATGACGTCATATGTTCTCATCTTGTTCAAGAAGCTTATTAATGTTATATGTACTGATGCATATGATCAGATGTGTTTATATCGGGTGTGTGAAAGGTTTGGGAGCATGGCAAGTTTGTTGTACCGTAATTAACATTTCATTAAAATTACTGTTGAGTTTGTCTTCGTGACGTATACATGTATTTACCAAGTGGTGTCATGTAACGTGGCGCTTCCAACAGATGAAATATACGCGGGGAATTAATGGAACAGCTGTATTTAATCATAGAATAACATACAGTGGTCTCTCTTCTTTGTGTATATGAAAGACTGCGCAGGTTATGTCAGAATTAATGTTAAAAATTGAAATAAACATGATAATCCAGCCAGGAGACAAGTCAGAAATTGCACTTGTACTCTGGTGAAAATGAGCAGATACACAAATATCATAAATATACACAACTAAACGTATATAAAGTGTCAATAATCATGGACGGCTGGAGGTATTCAGTACTGGTTCTACCCAAGAAAAAAAAAAATCTGCTTCTACCACAAAAAAATAGACCGTCATATATAGCCTAACAAGTGCTAAATATGACGTAAATGTCATACTAGTCTGAGAAATTAGCGGTTGTCCAGGACAACTAATTTATGAACAGGACAACCAAGTGTTCCCACTTTGGTTGTCCAATCGGACAACCAAACAAAATTTCTGAAAGTGCAAAGCTATTAGTCAATCAAAATAAGTATAAAAGTCGAACAGGAAACACGATTTCGGTTTCTTCATTGATGTTGAGAAAATTACTGTGACACCCCTATAAACGCTACGAGGAATTGATCAATTAATTGTATCCCTCTATGGAAGGTCGCAACACGTCACGACCTCGTTTTTGATCGGATTTTGCCGAATTCTTTATTTTGTATAGAGCAACCAATCAGAACTGCCTCGTCGGATTCCGTCACTTGGGAATCTACATTTACCGAGTACGAAAATTGCCGAAGAGTTCTGATCGATAGAGCAACAGAAAATTACAATTATACACGAACTTTTTGTGAATTATTCCATCCAATGAGAATAAAATAAACATCATCTATATGCTAATAAGAGCGCATGCGTCGGTAAAAAGGTGTTTTCCGGCTGTCACAAAATGTGAATATTGCGGTACGTTACGAAGCCAAAAATTCTGTTTCTTCTTGGCAAGTGGGTCGAGAGTGGCTTAAATGTACCGAAGATGGTAAAATGCAGTGCCCTTGGCCCCAGTTCCCTTGGGGCCAAGGGCACAGACAGAATCTGGATTATACACTGATGGTTCCTTTGTAAAGGGGTGTTCTAGTAGTGGATAGACACTATAAAAACACATGAACAGTCAAAAATCGATGATGACTCTAATGATGACTGTGACTTTTCAGAGAAAGACATAGACAATCTTCTCTCTTTGTATACAAAAGAATGAATAATGAATAAATATTGTGATTCTTGATATCATGTTTTGCTTTGTTTACATATATCATGAGAGTAATAAAGTCTTCAGGTTTTAAAAGAAACATTTCGGGCAACCACTTTTCCTTTCGGGCAACTAATTTTTGTTGAAATGGTTGCCCGAAGGACAACCTTCGTGCAACCAAGTCCAAAAGGTAATTTCGCAGACTGTAATACAACATTCAAACAGTTTATGTCCACATCAAAAACAAAGCTAAGAAATTAAACGCGTTCCCATGGGCACATTGTATAACTCAGTGGTGCAAGTAAGATCTCTTAGAGTCGAAGTCTACCTGTCTGATTATAATGGCATTATGCTGTATCACAACCGTTTCAGAAATTAAGACATTTTAGACAAATGCTATCAATAGCGTTTACTGAATCGGTTATAAAACTGTGTTTTGAAAATATGTGGGTTTTTAGCTCTACTGATCAGAGATCAGCAGAGCTTATGCGGTGGTGCGGTGTCAGTCCGTAAACTTTTTTTGTAGCGACTACTCCTCTGAAACTACTGAATGGATTTTCATGAAACTTTACAGAAATGTTGCCCATGAACAGAAGTCTAGTTGATCCTAGCAAAAATTTATGTTGATGTGAAGAAATCCAAGATGGCCACCAAATCTAAATAGATTTTAAAAAACAAGTTTGTAGCGACTACTTCTTGAAAACTCTAAGTGATATTGATATGGGACTTTTTCTAAAATGATCAGCATGACATGCATGATGTTGGTCCTTGTTGAAAATGGTTTTGATTCGACGTTAAACATGGCTGCCATTAGTAAAAACTTGTAGCGACTTCTCGTCTGAAACTATTTGACAGATTTTCATGAAACTTCACACGAATGTTGCTCTTGATGTCCAATTGATCCTAGCAAGACCGGAAATTCAAGATGGCCGCCACAGCTAAAAATAAATTTTCAAAAACAAATTTATATAAATAGCGACTACTTCTTGAAAACTATAAGTGATATTGACCTTTTTCTAAAATCATCAGCATGACAATCATGATGTTGGTCCTCGTCGAAAATCGTTTTGATTTGATGTTAAACATGGCTGTCAGCGGCCATCTTTGTTTACATAGAGTTATCTAGTAAAAACTTGTAGCGACTACTCCTCTGTAACTACTCGACGGATTTCATGAAACTTAACAGGAATGTTGCTCTTGATGTCTAAGAGGATCCTAGCAAAATTTCAGGTCGGCCGGAAATTCAAGATGGCCGCCATGGCTAAAAATAGATTTTCAAAATACAAGTTTGTAGCGACTACTTGAAAACTATAAGTGATATTGATATGGGATTTTTTCTAAAATGATCAGTATGACATGATGTTGGTCCTTGTCAAAAATTATATTGATTTGACGTTAAACATGTCCGCCAGTGGCCATTTTTGTTTACATAGAGTTATATAATGAAAACTTGTAGCGACTACTCCGCTGGATTTTCATGAAACTTTACAGGAATGCTGATCTAGCTATCAAAAACCTATCGGTAGAGCTTCAAGGTCATTGACCTCTTGTTTGTTGTTGTTTTTAAATATCTCTTTTATATTTTTCAGTGCCATTTCTGCCTTAAGCTACCCCTTAGATGTCCTGAATGTAGATGTCCTGAATGTTTAAGAATGTCCAAGAAAAGAATATATGCGTCAGTCTTCCATTGTTTGTGGTTGTTTATGACTGCGTTCTGCTTTAATAGTAGAACTCAGCATTAATAACCTGCAACGGATGGCTTGAACTTGCAACCAAACTAAAATAAAAAAGGACTGGATGTTCATGTACCATTAATGAGGCGCAGTTATCTGTGGTTGATGGATACAAAAGTGGGAATAAGTGATGTACCAAACAATCAATTGTGGCAAGTGATCAGTTATATAGTAATTGATATTTAGTTACATGTATGACATTTCACAAGAGATCATTGCAAAAAATAGAATTCTATTATCGCTGAAAACAAAAAGAAAACATACAAGCTACTTAGTCAAGAATCAGTCGGATTACAACCATCTCAAAATAGTACAAAATAAACTCCTTTTTTATAAACAAGGAAAGTTAAATTTTTTCGCGTACAATGCAGAGACGGGGAAGCAAACCCAAGCTGCATTTGTCTAGTGATATTGGTGTGAAGTGAGTGAGTTCAAGTAAGTTACCCAGACATGATTTGATATTTTGTAGCGCATCCGTGGTTGAGAGGGTAAAGTCGCTGCATTGGAAACCATCTCAACGCTGCGGGTTCGAATCCCACTGGGAGCCCGACTTGTAAGTGTCGATTCTTATGGACGACGGGAAGTATACAGTATGTGTCTTACATCTTTTAACCAGGAATAAGTGAGTGGTCTGCTTCCACCACTAAAAAATGTTGACCATCATAAAATAATGAGACGCATTACCCCTGCGAAAATCCAGTGGGAAATCCAAAGAATTCCATAGTATTTTATGCATTTCTAAGGATTTTTTTCTTTTAAATTCCATGGAATTCCAAGGATTAAAAGCTTGGAAAAGCTTGGAAAAGCTTGGTGGTATTAGCCCAGAAATACCATGGAATTCCATGGAATTTCACTGCCAGACCTTTATAAAACATTAAATGGAACTGTCACAAGAAGTCCATTGTATTCTATTGAATTCCATGGACCCAAATATTCCATTGTATTCAATGAAATTCCATTGGTAGACAGTATATAAATATAAATGATATCAAGCCAAGAAATCCATAGTAATCCATGGAATTCCAAGGGTATGCATGTATGACTAAAATCAATGAAATTTCATGGAAATCCTTGCTAAGAAATGTCTGGAGAAGTGTGTGTTTTCCCCAAGATTGAATTGGGGTTTTAAGGCGCACCAACACATGAAAAGGTTATATGGCGCCTAACAGGCATGAACATGCCAGGCTCATCTTCCATGTACATCGAGATAAAATATGGAAAATGGGCCTAGAACCTTCTCACCCTGAACTGCAGAGTTGCTGCAAATTCTAGGAAATCATAATTCCAACACATTCTCTGCCGGTATATGAAGGTAAGCTGCTGGTAGATGGAGGTAGATGAACGTCCGTTGCTGGTAGATGGAGGTAGATGAATGTATGTGAAGGTCCGCTACTGGTAATAAAGGTCCGCTGCTGGTAGATGAAGGTAGATGAAGGTGCGCTGCCAGTATATGTAGGTAAGATGCTGGTAGATGAAGCATATGATGAAGATATGTGAAGTTCCGCTGCTGGTAATTAAGGTAGGCTAGTGGTAGATGAACGTAGGCTGCTTGTAGATGAAGGCAGATGATTGTAGGCTGCTGTTAGATGAAGTTATGCTGCTGTAGATATATGTAGATGAGCGTAGGCTGCTGGTAATGAAGGTATGCTGATGGTATATGCAGGTAGGCTGCTGGTATATGAAGGTAGGCTGCTGGTAGATGAAATTTGCTTGATGGTAGATGGAAGTAGATGATAATAGTCTGCTGGCAATGAAGGTAGACTGCCCATAGGTGAAGGTAGATTGCTGGTATATGACCGTAGGCTGATGGTAGATGAAAAATGGGATATAGGGTCCTATAGAAACCACAGCGTCCGAGCGCAAAGGCATCGTAGGTCCGCACTGTACTGCAAACTAGGACTTGCAAATATAATGAAAGAGTCAAAAAACAACGAAAGGGTGCTGAAGACAGAAAATTTGCTTGCTGGTAGATGAAAGTAGATGATGGTAGGCTGCTGGTAATGAAGGTAGGCTGCTGGTTTATGACGGTAGGCTTCTAGTATAGGAACGTAGTCTGCTGGTAATGAAGGAAGGCTGCCAGTAGGTGAAAATGAAGGTCCGCTGCTGGTAGATGAAGGTAGGCTGCTGGTAGTTGAAAGTAAAGTAAATGAAGGTATGTGAAGGTCCACTGCTGGAGGTAGATGAAGTTCCACTGCTAGTAGATACAGGAATCTGAAGTTTCGCTACTGGTAGATGGAGGTAGATGAAGGTCCGAGGCTAGTAGATGAAAGTATGTGAAGGTCCGCTGCTGGTAATGAAGGTTTGCTGCTGGTAGATGGAGGTAAATGAAGGTCCGTTGCGGGTAGATGGAGGTAGATGAATGTATGTGAAGATCCGACGCTGGTAATGAAGGTCCGCTGCTGGTAGATGGAGGTAGGCTGCTGGTAGATTAACGTAGGCTGCTGGTAGATGAAATTTTCCTATTGGTATATGAAGGCCGATGATAGTAGGCTGCTGTTAAATGAAGTAGGCTACTGGTATATGAAGGTAGGGTGCTGGTATATGATGGTAGGCTGCTGTTAGATGAAATTTGCTTGCTGGTAGGTGGAAGTAGATGATGGTAGGCTGCTGGTAATGAATGTAGGCTGCTGGTATATGAAGGTAGGCTGCTGGTATATGAATCTAGTCTGCTGGCAATGAAGAAAGGCAGCCAATAGTTGAAGATGAAGGTTCGCTGCTGGTAGATGAAGGTAGGCTGCTGGTAGATGGAGGTAAATGAAGGTATGTGAAGGTCAGCTGCTGGATGTAGATGAAGTTTTGTTTCTGGTAGATTGAGGTAGATGAAGGTACGAGGATGGTGGATGAAGGTATGTTAAGGTCCGCGGCTGGAAATAAAAGTACGCTGCTGGTAGATGGAGGTAGATGAAGGTCCGTTGTTGGTAGCTGGAGGTAGATGAATGTATGTGAATGTCCGCTGCTGGTAATTAAGGTCCGCTGCTGGTAGATGGAGGTAGGCTGCTGGTAAATGAAAGTGTGCTGCTGGTAGATGAAAGTTGCCTGCTGGTATATGAAGGTAGATGAAGGTCCGCTGCCGGTATATGAAGGTAAGCTGCTGGTAGATGCAGGTAGATGAAGGTATGTGAAGTTCCGCTGCTGGTAATCAAGGTAGGCTGGTGGTAGATGAACGTATGCTGCTGGTAGATGAAGGCAGATGATGGTAGGCTTCTGTTAGATGAAGTTTTGCTGCTGTAGATAGATGTAGATGGGCGTATGGTGCAGGTAAGGAAGGTATGCTGCTGGTATATGCAAGTAGGCTGCTGATATATGAAGGTAGGCTGCTGGTAGATGAAATTTGCTTGCTGGTAAATGGAAGTAGATGATAATAGGCTGCTGGTAATCAAGGTACACTGCCCATAGGTAAAGGTAGATTGCTGGAATATGGCCGTAGGCTGATGGTAGGTGAAAGTAAATGATGGTAGTCAGCTGGTAATGAAAGTAGGCTGCTGGTATATGACGGTAGGCTGCTAGTATATGAACGTAGTCTGCTGGTAATGAAGGAAGGCTGCCAGTAGGTGAAAATGAAGGTCCACTGCTGGTAGATGAAGGTAGGCTGCTGGTAGATGAAGGTAAATTAAGGTATGTGAAGGTCCGCTGAAGGTCGTAGATGAAGTTCCACTGCCAGTAGATACAGTAATCTGAAGTATCGCTGCTGGTAGATGGAGGTAGATGAAGGTCCGAGGCTAGTAGATGAAGGTATGTGAAGGTCCGCTGCTGGTAATGAAAGTTCGCTGCTGGTAGATGGAGGTAGATGAAGGTCCTTGCAGGTAGATCGAAGTAGATGAATGTATGTGAAGATCCGCTGCAGGTAATGAAGATCTCTTGCTGGTAGATGGAGTTAGCTGAAGGTCCGCTGCTGGTAGACGGAGGTAGATGAAGGTATGTGAAGGTGCGCTGCTGGTAATGAAGGTAGGCTGCTGGTAGATGAACATAGGCTCCTGGTAGATGAAAGTTTCCTGCTAGTATATGAAGGCAGATGATAGTAGGCTGCTGTTAGATGACGTAGGCTGCTGGTATATGAAGGTAGGTTGCTGGTATATGAAGATAGGCTGCTGGTAGATGAAATTTGCCTGCTGGTAGATGGAGGGAGATGATAATAGGCTGCTGATAATGAAGGTAGATTGTCCGTTGGTGAAGGTAGATTGCTGGTATATGAACGTAGGCTGATGATAGATGACATTTGCTTCCTGGTAGATGAAAATAGATGATGGTATGCTGCTGGTAATGAATATAGGCTGCTGGTATATGAAGGCTGGGGCTGCTGGTTTATGAATGTAGTCTGCTGGCAATGAAGGAAGGCTGCCAGTAGGTGAAGATGGAGGTCCGCTGCTGGTAGATGAGGTAGGCTGCAGGTAGATGGAGGTAAATGAAGGTATGTGAAGGTCCGCTGCTGGAGGTAGATGAAGTTCCACTGCTGGTAGATACAGGAATCTGACGTATCGCTTCTCGTAGATGGAAGTAGATGACTGTCCGAGGCTGGTAGATGAAGGTATGTGAAGGTCCGCTGCTGGTAATGAAGGTCCGCTGCTGGTAGAGCGAGGTAGATGAAGGTCCGTTGCCCTCAGATGGAGGTAGAAGTATAACTTCATCTAACAGCAGCCTACCATCATCTGCCTTCATCTACCAGCATCCTACGTTCATTTAACACCAGCCTACATTAACTTCACATACCTTCATCTACCTCTATCTACCTGCAGCTTAACTTCATATACCGGCAGCGGACCTTCATCTACCTTCATATACCAGCACGCAACTTTCATCTACCAGGAGCCCACTTTCACATACCTTCATCTACCTCCATATACCAGCAGCGGACCTTCATCTACCTCCATCTACCAGCAAGGGATCTTCATTACCTGCAGCGGACCTTCAGATATATTCATCTACCTCCATCTACCTTGGATGTACAGCAAATGACCTTCATCTACCTCCATCTACCAGCAGCGGACCTTCATTACCAGCAGCGGACCTTAACATACCTTCATATACCAGCCTCGGACCTTCATCTACCTCCATCTACCAGCAGCGAAAATTCACAATCCTGTATCTACCAGCAGTGGAACTTCATCTACCTCCTGCAGCGGACCTTCACATACCTTCATTTACCTCCATCTACCAGCAGCCTACCTTCATCTACCAGCAGTGGACCTTCATCTTCACCGACTGGCAGCCTTCCTTCATTGCCAGCAGACTACATTCATATGTCAGCAGCCTACCTTCATATACCAGCAGCCTACATTCATTACCAGAAGCCTACCATCATCTACTTTCATCTTCCAGCAAGCAAATCTCATCTACCATCCTACGTTCATATACCAACAATCTACCTTCACCTACGGGCAGTCTACTTTCATTACAAGCAGCCTATTTTCATCTACTTCCATCTACCGCAAAGCAAATTTCATCTACCAGCAGCCTACCGTCATATACCAGCAGCCTACCTTCATATACCAGTAGCCTACTTCATCTACTTCATCTAACAGCAGCCTACTATCATCTCATATACCAGCAGGAAACTTTCATCTACCAGCAGCCTACGTTAATCTACCAGCAGCCTACCTTCATTACCAGCAGCGGACCTTCACATACCTTCAGCTACCTCCATGTACAATCAGCGGACCTTCGTCTACATTCATCTACCAGCATCGGACCTTCATTACCAGCAGCGGACCTTAACATACCTTCAACTACCAGCCGCGGACCTTCATCTACCTCGATCTACCAGCAGCGAAACTTCACAATCCTGTATCTACCAGCAGTGGAACTTCATCTACCTCCAGCAGCGGACATTCACAAACCTTCATTTACCTCCATCTACCGGCAACCTACCTTCATCTACCAGCAGCGGACCTTCATCTTCACCTACTGGCATCCTTCCTTCATTAACAGCAGACAACGTTCATATACCAGAAGCCTACGTTCATATACCAGCAGCCTACGTTCATATACCAGCAAGCTACCTTCATTACCAGCAGCCTACCATCCTCTACTTTCATCTACCAGCAACCAAATTTCATCTACCATCAGCCTACGTTCATATACCAGCAATCTACCTTCACGGGTAGTCTACCTTCATTACCAGCAGTCTATTATCATCTACTTCCATCTACCAGCAAGCCAATTTCATCTACCAGCAGCCTACCATCTTATGCCAGCAGCCTACCATCCTCTACTTTCATCTACCAGCAACCAAATTTCATCTACCATCAGCCTACGTTCATATACCAGCAATCTACCTTCACGGGTAGTCTACCTTCATTACCAGCAGCCTACCATCCTCTACTTTCATCTACCAGCAACCAAATTTCATCTACCATCAGCCTACGTTCATATACCAGCAATCTACCTTCACGGGTAGTCTACCTTCATTACCAGCAGTCTATTATCATCTACTTCCATCTACCAGCAAGCCAATTTCATCTACCAGCAGCCTACCTTCTTATGCCAGCAGCCTACCATCCTCTACTTTCATCTACCAGCAACCAAATTTCATCTACCATCAGCCTACGTTCATATATCAGCAATCTACCTTCACGGGTAGTCTACCTTCATTACCAGCAGTCTATTATCATCTACTTCCATCTACCAGCAAGCAAATTTCATCTACCAGCAGCCTACCTTTTTATACCAGCAGCCTACCTTCTTATACCAGCAGCCTACCTGCATTTACCAGCAGCATACCTTCATTACCAGCAGCCTACGCTCATCTACATATATCTACAGCAACATCACTTCATCTAACAGCAGCCTACCATCATCTGCCTTCATCTACCAACAGCCTTTCTTCATTTACCAGCAGCCTATAATTCATTTACCAGCAGTCTACCTTCATCTACCAGCAGCATATCTTCATCTACCAGCAGTCTACCTTCATCTACCTTCAATACAGAAAAATGAGCGCTCGTTGACGATTTTAGGCGTAGTTTCTTATTTTTGAGTGGGTGTTGGGTGAACTTTTCTTAATAATATTTTTTATTTATTATGCTATTTTCAAAAACTAACCGTTAAATGCAAGCGGAATTAATATTTAATACTTAGTGCACAATTAAATCATGGAATATTAACAAACAATTAAGTTATAAGGGTTGACGCTATGCAAGGTTTGCGTTTTCCGGCAAAATACCGAAATGTTAAATCTTGGCACTAACAAAAAGTGTCAAAATAACTCAACTTGGCTACAAAACGAAAGATACTAACTGTAGATAACTGGTCTACCAATAAATAAGGATTTCGTTTTTCAATTGAACCAAATATTGGCAAAAATACGTAGCCCTGTGGCAGCGTAAATTCCTAATTTTAGAGGGTTCTTAATTGAACTTTTTTAATAGCATTCGTAGTTATTGTGATATTTTCAAAAACTAACCTTTAAATGGAAGCTGAATCACATTTGTATACATTGATCATAGAAATAGCATCGAATATTAAATGAATATAGCGTTATAAGCGCTGACGCCATTTACGGTCGACGATTTTAGGCGTAGTTTCTTATTTGTGAGTGGGTGTGGGGTGAACTTTTCATAATAACATTTTTATATTTTGTGCTATTTTCAAAAACTATCCGTTCAATGCAAGCGGAATTAATATGTAATACTTACTGCAAAATGAAATCATCGAATATTTACAAACAATTGAGCTATACGGGTTGACGCTATGGAATATTTGCGTTTTACGGCAAAATACCGAAATGTGGAATCGCTCGGCATTTATCTTTTAAATCGTGTCACTAAACAAGGTGTAAAATTACTCAGATTGGCTACAAAATGAACGATACTTATAGTAGATGACTGGTCTAACAATAAAAAAAGGAAAGTATGTCGATTTAAGCCAAATATTGACAAAAAACGTAGCCCTGTGGCAGAGTAAATTACTAATGTTAGAGCGTTGTTAGTAGAACTTTTTTAATAGCATCCGTAGTTATTGTGATATTTTAAAAAACTAACTTTTAAATGGAAGCTGAATCATATGTGTATACATTGAGCCTAGAAATAGCATCGAATATTAAATGAACATAGGGTTATAAGCGCTGACGCCATGAACGTTAGACGATTTTAGGCGTAGTTTCTTATTTTTGAGTGGGTGTTGGGTGAACTTTTCTTAATAACATTTTTATTTATTATGCTATTTTCAAAACCTAACCGTTACATGCAAGCGGAATTAATATTTAATACTTAATGCAAAATTAAATCATCGAATATTTACAAACGATTGAGATATATGGGTTGACGCTATGGAAGATTTGCGTTTTACGGCAAAATACCGAAATGTGCACCGCTCGGCATTTAACTTTTAAATCGTGGCATTAATCAAGTGTCAAAATTACTCAAATTGGCTACAAACTGAAAGATACTAATAGAAGATGTCTGGTCTAGCAATAAAAAAAAGGAAAGAATGTCGATTTAAGCCAAATATTGACACAAAACGTAGCCCTGGGGTAGCGTAAATTCGTAATTTTAGAGGGGTGGTAGTTGAACATTTTTATTAGCATCCATAGTTATTGTGATATTTTTAAAAACTAACTTTTAAATGAAAACTGAATAATAGTTTTATACTTTGGGAATAGTTGTAGCATCGAATATTATCTGACCATCAGGTTATAAGCGCTGTAGCCAAACACGGTCGATGATTTTGAGGTTAATTGCCTATTTTTTAGTGGGTCGAGTGTAAGTTCCTTAATAATATTTGTATTTATTATGCTATTTTCAATAACTAACCGTTAAATGCAAGCGGAATTAATATTTAATACTTTGTGCACAATTAAATTATGGAATATTAACAAACAATTAAGTTATAAGGGTTGACGCTATGCAAGGTTTGCGTTTTCCGGCAAAATACCGAAATGTCGCTCCCTCGGTATTCATCTTTTAAATCGTGGCACTAACAAAAAGTGTCAAAATAACTCAAATTGGCTACAAAACGATAGATACTAACTGTAGATAACTGGTCTACCAATAAATAAGAATTTCTTTCTTCGATTGAACCAAATATTGGCAAAAAAACGTAGCCCTGTGGCAGCGTAAATTCCTAATTTTAGAGGGTTCTTAGTTGAACTTTTTTAATAGCATCCGTAGTTATTGTGATATTTTCAAAAACTAACCTTTAAATGGAAACTGAATCACATTTGTATACATTGATTATAGAAATAGCATCGAACATTAAATGAACATAGCGTTATAAGCGCTGACGCCATTCAAGGTCGACGATTTTAGGCGTAGTTTCTTATTTGTGAGTGGGTGTGGGGTGAACTTTTCTTAATAACATTTTTATATTTTATGCTATTTTCAAAAACTAACCGTTAAATGCAAGCGGAATTAATATTTAATACTTACTGCAAAATGAAATCATTAAATATTTACAAACAATTGAGCTATAAGGGTTGACGCAATGGAATATTTGCGTTAATTCGGCAAAATACCGAAATGTGCACTCGCTCGGCATTTGTCTTTTAAATCGTGGCACTAAAAGAAGTATCAAAATTACTCAGATTGGCTACAAAATGAACGATACTAATAGTAGAGGACTGGTCTAGCAATAAAAAAAGGAAACTATGTCGAATCAAGCCAAATATTGACAAAAAACGTAGCCCTGTGGCGGTGTAAATTCTTAAATTAGAGGGTTGTTAGTTGAACTTTTTTAATAGCATCCGTAGTTATTGTGATATTTTCAAAAACTAACTTTTAAATGGAAGCTGAATCATATTTGTATTCTTTAAGCCTAGAAATAGCATCGAATATTAAATGAACATAGGGTTATAAGCGCTGACGCCATGAACGTTAGACGATTTTAGGAGTAGTTTCCTATTTTTGAGTGGGTGTGGGTTGAACTTTTCTTAATAACATTTTTATTTATTATGCTATTTTCAAAAACTAACCGTTAAATCGAGAGGAATTAATATTTAATACTAAGTGCAAAATTAAATCATCGAATATTTACAAACAATTGAGCTATACGGGTTGACGCTATGGAAGTTTTATGTGATAAAAATACCGAAGGAATGGTTGAGTTTAACGAAGTTAGTACTTTATGTGTATTAGTAATTATGCCGGTCGGGCGACATATGTCGACCTTTCTGTCAGCTTGACCGGATTGAAAAATACAATGCGTGTATTTAGTCTGTAAGCAAAGATAATGAAGTTAAATCTTTTTTTCCTTATTGTATCAAACTATATACACCATTGTAAATAAAAGATGGCATTAATATAAATTGTCTAATATTATCATTGATATACAGGTACATATCTGACCTTTCTGTCAGCTTGACGCGCTTGAGAAATACAATAACAATATGTTTATTTAGTCTATTAACGAAGGTAATCAAGTTAAATCTGTTTTTCCTTATTGTATTCAACTGTATACACCATTTTAAATAAAACATGGAATTAATATAACTTGTATAGTTTACATCAATATTAGCATTAGGTAAGTATATTTCAACCACCCGCTTGAAGTAAGGAATATGGTGTTAAATGCCCCCAGTCTGTTAATTCTTCGTTTTAATAGTGTTCAATACATTGTTGCATACTAATTAAATCAATTTGAGTTTTGAATGGTTGATTTTAACGAAGTCAGTACTTTATGTGTACTCGTAATTCAGCCGGTCGGGCGACATTTGTCGACCTTTCTGCCAGCTTGACGCGCTTGAGAAATACAATGTGTATATTTAGTCTCTTAGCAAATGTTATCAAGTTAAATCTGTTTTTCCTTATTGTATTCTACTGTATCCATCATTCTAAATAAAATATGGAATTAATATAACTTGTCTAGTTTTCATCAATATTAGCATTAGGTAAGTATATTTCACCCATCCCCTTGAAGTAAGGAATATGGCTATATGTGTTAAATGCCCCAGTCTGTTAACTCTTCGTTTTAATAGTGTTCAATACATTGTTGCACACTAATTAAGTCAATTAGTGTTGTGAATGGTTCATTTTAACGAAGTCAGCACTTTATGTATACT
Organism: Cyrtodaria siliqua; assembly: GCA_037043455.1. Lineage (NCBI taxonomy): Eukaryota > Metazoa > Mollusca > Bivalvia > Adapedonta > Hiatellidae > Cyrtodaria > Cyrtodaria siliqua. The sequence goes on from JAWPHD010008227.1 coordinate 95,158, forward strand.
CGTAATTCAGCCGGTCGGGCGACATATGTCGACCTTTCTGTCAGATTGACGCGATTGAAAAATACAATTTGTGTATTTAGTCTGTAAGCAAAGATAATCAAGTTAAATCTGTTTTTCCTTATTGTATCCAACTATATACACTTCTCAAAACTGCTAACTACACCGCTCACGTTTTGGTTATATATATCGATGGGTTGAATGTTTTTCAATAAAATAAAAAGGAAATACCAATTCAATCATTTTTACATCATTTCATTTTATTTTTTTCATGGGCAATGCTAGAACTAAACCACAATAAGCAATTACAGTTTGTAATGCTAGAACTAAACCACAATAAGCAATTACAAACGACCCATGTAAACACTAAAGTCACACTTTTCCCATATCTACATGTAGATATGGGAAAAGTGTGACTTTAGTGTTTACATGGGTCGTTTGTAATTGCTTATTGTGGTTTAGTTCTAGCATTGCCCTCTACATGTAGATATGGGAAAAGTGTGACTTTAGTGTTTACATGGGTCGTTTGTAATTGCTTATTGTGGTTTAGTTCTAGCATTGCCCATGAAAATAATAAAATGAAATGATGTAAAAATGATTGAATTGGTATTTCCTTTTTATTTTATTGAAAAACATTCAACCCATCGATATATATAACCCAAAACGTGAGCGGTGTAGTTAGCAGTTTTGAGAAGTGTACACCATTGTAAATAAAAGATGGAATTAATATAACTGGTCTAGTTTTATCAATGTTGGCATTAGCTATGTACCCGCTTAAAGTAAGGAAAATGTCTGTATGTGTTAAATATTACCAGTCTGTTTAATTCTTCATTTTAACAGGCAGTAAGTATATATACTTACTCCCTGGTTTTAATAGTGTTCAATATATTGTTAGATACTACTAATGTAGTCAATTAGAGTTGTGAATGGTTGATTCTTCGTTTTAATGTTTTTCAATACATATATCAATTATAGGGTAATCCTTTAATCTCGAGCCGGTAACTTGTCCTGAATTCTTACTCGTTTAGACCGTGAGAGTTTTATTGGGGATCGTAAAACTGGAAATCAGGTTGCCATGGATAAATACCCTCTGGCTGACAGTTGTTGCGGGATGAAAGGCCTAGACTTTATGTGCAGATATTGTCCTCCCACAAACCGAGCATGTAATTAGTAGGAGATTAGTGTGTTGCGTAACACCTACTGATAAGAGTCAATAAAACACTGGTAATGGTCAATAAAACACAGAGTCGCAAATTATGCTGCAATAGGCCCTAATCAATGGAGAGTGTGTGTGTGTGTAGTTCTAAGGTTTTAAGTCCGTCCGCCAACTAAAACGCTCGGTAACCCGGGTCGCTATGGGCACTAATCAATGGAGAGTACTATATTGACTTATTAATATTTGTATACATATGAATGACTATTTTATGATTGCTATAATGATTGTGTTTATGTGTGAATGTTTTTTTTCTTTTAAATAAATTGTAATCAGTTTATCTTGAATGACGCGGCACTGTAAATAATTTATATATATTAGATACAGTGTCGCGTAAATACAATACATCATTCTAAATAAAAGACGGAATTAATATAACTTGTCTAGTTTTCATCAATATTAGCATTAGGTAAGTATATTTCACCCACCCGCTTGAAGTAAAGAATATGGCTATATGTGTTAAATGCCCCCAGTCTGTTAATTCTACGTTTTAATAGTGTTCAATACATTGTTGCACACTAATTAAATCAATTTGAGTTGTGAATGGTTGATTTTAACGAAGTCATTACTTTATGTGTATCCGTAATTCAGCGGGTCGGGCGACATATGTCGACCTTTCTGCCAGCTTGAAGCGCTTGAGAAATACAATTTGTGTATTTAGACTATTCGCAAAGGTTTTCAAGTTAAATATGTTTTTCCTTATTGTATTAAACTGTATATACCATTCTAAATAAAATATGGAATTAATATAACTGGTCTAGTTTTTTCAATGTTGGCATTAGCTATGTATGTTTCATCCACCCGCTTAAAGTAAGGAAAATGTCTGTATGTGTTAAATATTACCAGTCTGTTTAATTCTTCATTTTAACAGGCAGTAAGTAAGTAAGTAAGTAAGTAAATATTTTATTATAGTGACATGTGCATACAATATATATTACAAATAGTTATGTACAAATTACAAGCACCCGGTCCATTGGACCTATAAGTCACCTGTACTGATAAAGTAATAACAGTACGTGAAGTAGAAGTACATAAAATATGGCAAGTTCAATCAAATTGCAATAGCTCAAACGAATATTATTTACAAACGCTAATCATTGTTGAAATGTGGTAATACAAGTCATTACATGGATGAATAAAAGATGTATGTTACTAAAATAGTTATATAGTGAATTAATTCAGCTAGATATATATTTAAATGTTCATAATAGCAGCATTATTAAGCAATTAACGGTATACATTTACTCATGAATACATAACGGTACGCCTACGGATGTACGCTTTTACAATAAATTTTGCAGATTTTCTTGGGTAATCCTTTAATAAATGACACATTTTCAGTTCTGTGTTTAAAGAAATAAACTCATTTTGTCTTAAAATTTCACCGAAAACATTAGTCCTGATATCATTATATAAACAACAGGCCAGTAAAAAGTGTTTCTCATCTTCTATGGCCGCTGTATCACAGAATCTACAAGTCCGACTCTCAACAGGCTCCCCAACATATCTTCCAGTCTCTATTCTTAACGGTAATATCCCAGTTCTAAATTGACACAATAACGATCGTTCGTATTTTGACAGATTCATTGTCATATAGTCTTCGCATTTAAAATCCAGTTTAAAAAGTCGGTATGTTCTCAATTTGGCCATGTTTGATACATCACGTGACCACTTGTCTGTATAATGTTGGCTTATTAAGCTTTTTGTTACCGTTAAGTCGACTAATGCTTTTGATTCGAATTGGTCATTAATCCCCAAAGTTGTAAAGATTTGCTTAACATCACTAGACCAATTGTGTGTACACTTATCGAAGTCAAAATTAAACACCTGTTTCGTAAGTCTACCGTTATCCATTTTCATTAGCCTATTCCAATACCGGAAAATGCAAATCCATCTACGATACAGCGTCGGTTGCCAGCCGGAGTCTCCATACAGCGCCGGAAGAGGCGTGAATCTGTGTACGCCCATGAAGTATCGTAAGGCGCGGTTTTGTACATTATCGAGGGATTGGTACGTTTTTGCACCCCACACAGATGCACTATAATCCATTATCGGTGTAATGCAAGCGTTAAATAGTTTTTCGTACGACCGGAACCGGAAGTCTTTCATGCTGTGTATTTTGCTGATAATTCCACCCAGCGCCCGCCCTGCTCCTTTCGCAAGTGCCTCGCAATTACCACTAAAGTCGTTTCGCTCATCAAATATAACTCCTAGATAGCGGTACTGTGTAACAGTTTCAATCACATTATTTCCGACTCTGAAAACGTATTCTGTTCGTGGTGTTCTGCGATGCCGGAAATGCACTATTTTTGACTTGTTAGTGTTAACTATCACTCGCCATTTTTTACACCATTGATGTAACGTATTTAGCATGTTTTGTAATTTGTCTTCACTGTCCGAGACTAGCACAATATCGTCCGCATACATGAGAATGGAAACCTTAGCGTCTCCCATGGTGATACCAAGGTCAAGGTCATTGACCTCTTTCACAAGATCGTTGGCGAAAATGGAGAACAGTGTTGGGGATAAACAACAGCCTTGCTTAACCCCAGTATCACAGTTGAACCAGTCTGTAAGGTTGTCATTTATTCGGATACATGCTGTGGCACTTGTGTAAATATTCCGGATCGAATTATAAACTTTTCCGTCGATGTTATGGAGTAGCAGTTTATACAGGAGCATATCGCGGTCGATAAAATCAAAACATTTTTTAAGGTCGATGAATGAAGTGTATATAGAGTTATTGTTCCTAATTATGCTGTTCAATGTAAAAACGTGATCCTCACATGATCTCCGAGATCTAAAACCATTCTGTTCGTCCGCTAGTAAATGCTCATTATCAAGATAAATTGTTATCCTTTTATTTAAGAAAGCACTATACAGCTTACTAATACAAGACAATAAACTGATCCCACGATAGTTAAGCGGCATGCGTTTGTCAGAGTTCTGATCTTTGAGTATTGGGCAAAATGTATACTTACTCCCTGGTTTTAATAGTGTTCAGTATATTGTTAGATACTACTAATTTAGTCAATTAGAGTTGTGAATGGTTGATTCTTCGTTTTAATGTTTTTCAATACATATGTCAATTATAGGGTAATCCTTTAATCTCGAGCCGGTAACTTGTCCTGAATTCTTACTCGTTTAGACCGTGAGAGTTTTATTGGGGATCGTAAAACTGGAAATCAGGTTGCCATGGATAAATACCCTCAGGCTGACAGTTGTTTGCGGGATGAAAGGCCTAGACTTTATGTGCAGATATTGTCCCCCCACAAACCGAGCATGTAATTAGTAGGAGATTAGTGTGTTGCGTAACACCTACTGATAAGAGTCAATAAAACACTGGTAATGGTCAATAAAACACAGAGACGCAAATTATGCAGCAATAGGCATTAATCAATGGAGATTACTATATTGACTTAATAATATTTTTATACATATGAATGACTATTTTATGATTGCTATAATGATTGTGTTTATGTGTGAATGTTTATTTTCTTTTAAATAAATTGTAATCTGTTTATCTTGAATGACGCGGCACTGTAAATAATTTATATATATTAGATACAGTGTCGCGTAAATATAACACATCATTCTAAATAAAAGATGAAATTAATATAACTTGTCTAGTTTTCATCAATATTAGCATAAAGATAAGTACATTTCACCCACCCGCTTGAAGTAAGGAATATATGTGATAAATGTTCCCCGTCTTCGTTTTAATAGTTTTCAATATCCATCCACTAAGGCGCTTAAAGTAAGGAATATGTGTTAAATGTTACCAGTCTGTTTAACTATGCTTTTTCACGGCTGGACACGGTGTCCACCAATAACTGTATACTTCGTAAAAGTCCGATAAGTATAGGGTGTGCCTCTATATTGTTGAATATTGTGGTGGGGGTGTGGGGTGGGGGGCGGGCTGGTTCAAATATCTGTTTATTGTCCGGTATTTTGGTGTGAAACCCAGGCCAGACGATCCAGACCGCCATAAGCAGTATAGTATATTTACATGATGCAAACCAGAGTAATAAAATATACCTTCGCAATATTTGTATGCCATATGGTCCCAAATATTACCCTGGCTCGGGCTACAATCCGTGTCCGACGTTCCTGGCACCCGTACCGACGCCCCTGACAACACTTACATATTCAGGATAGTCTATTTACTTCAAACATATATACCTTGACAAGAATTGTTATGCCATATGGTATGCCAGTTACCGAGGCTCTGTCTACAACCAAAGGCCGACGACCCCGACACCCGTACCGACAGCCACGACACCCGGCAGGAATGCATGAATGCAGGATATTTTATTTACCTAAAGCGTCCCGATTAACATAATATACCTTCACAATAAGTGTATGCCATTGGTTCCCAAATATTACTCTGGCTTGGTCAACAATCCAGGCCCGACGGCCTCGACACCCGTACCGACGGCCACGACACCACTCACATATTTAGGATAGTCCATTAACGTCAAGCAACCTGAATAACAACATATACCTTCACAAGAATTGTTCTGCCGTATAGTGCGCCAATGTTACCGAGGCTCTGTCTACAACCCAAGACCGACGACCCCGACACCCGTACCGACGGCACCGACATCCGTACCGACAGCCACGACACCCGGCAGGAATGCATGAATGCAGGATATTTTATTTACATCAAGTTAACAAAATATACCTTCACACTAATAGGTATTGCCAGATGGTTCACATATCACGTCCGGCTTCGGTCTACAATTGCCGACGCGGTCTGCAATTATCGCCCAGCTGAAGCCCGTACCGACGACCCCGACAACCGTGCCGATAGCCCCGACACCCGGCAGGACTGCAGGATAGTTTATTTACATAAAGCGTCCCGATTAACAAAATATAACTTCACAATAATTGTATGCCATTGGTTCCCAAATGTTACTCTGGCTTGGTCAACAATCCAGGTCCGACGGCCTCGAAACCCGTACCGACGGCCACGACACCACTCACTTATTCAGGATAGTCCATTAACGTCAAGCAACCTGAATAACAACATATACCTTCACAAGAATTGTCCTGCCGTATAGTGCGCCAATGTTACCGAGGCTCTGTCTACAACCCAAGACCGACGACCCCGACACCCGTACCGACGGCACCGACATCCGTACCGACAGCCACGACACCCGGCAGGAATGCAGGAATGCATGATAGTTTATTTACATCAAGTTAACAAAATATACCTTCACACTAATAGGTATTGCCAGATGGTCCACACATCACGTCCGGCTTCGGTCTGCAATTGTCGACTCGGTCTGCAATTATCGCCCAGGTGAAGCCCAATAGATCACATTGAGCCTTCGGCTCAGGTGATCAAAAAAGTAGTTCCCTTGGAAGCAACAAAGTCTATGTAATACATGTGACCCATGGGGCAGGACCAAATGTGACCACAAGTTCATCTTTGAAGAATTAGGAAAAATTAGTCATAAAAACGTTTGCCCTACCTAAACTCATATATGCACTATCAGTTCTTGAAAACCCACAAAAAGATATCATGAAAAAAAATGAAGAAAACAGAATCAATAAGCACCATGGAAAACATACATCAATCTTTAATAAACAAAGTTCTTGAAGTAAATAAGATTAATGGATTTATATTTAAAGTATTAATAGAAAACAAATGTCAATTTTGTTTTAGAAAACTCAGAGTAAATGGGAAGAAATAGTTGAAAATATAGAGTGGAAACACATTTATTTAACACCTTTTCGATGTACAATAGATATGAAATTAAGAGCATTTCAGTATAAATATCTTACACAAATTTTACCTTCCAACAAACTACTACACAAATGCAAGACAGTGAATTAAAGTCTTTGTGACTTATGCAACATGCATGTGGAAACGCTTACACAACTTTTTTGGGAATGTCATATACGCCAGAGATTTTGGTCACACAACAAATTCTACAAAGCAAAGGGTTTACAATTACTTCTTTTGATTTAAAGATTGTATTATTTTATATAATATTTGAAAACAACAGAAACGCTTGTATTTTGAACTTTATTATTATTATTTCAAAATACTTTCTATACAGAAACAAGTATTATAAAACCATCACTGATATTGAATGCTTTATAATGTAACACTTTCATTATTTAGCTCACCTCAGCCGAAGGCTCGCGTGAGCTACTGTGATCACTTTTTGTCCGTCGTCTGTACAGATGAGAACGACGCTGTGCAATTGTTTCTTAGTGGACATGCGTACGGACAGCACTCAGGGAGTTATTATACGTATGTTTGGATGTCGCGGTGTTTTGATATATTCCTAGAACCACCTGATAATGTCAAGTTGAACATATCTTGTACAAATTAAAGTTACATCTTTGACAAATTTGGTGGAATCAAGTAAGAAACAAAGCTACCATGCTCTTCTTTTTTCTTTTTTTTAACTTTACTGATCTTTTTTTTTTTGAAAGTAATATTCTGAACAAGTATGGCTAAAATAAGATAAATAAATGAGGAAACAAAAGCGTTAACAAACATTTTTAAACAAATTAAGGGCCATTACTCTGCTGTTCATCGTCTGATACTGATATCGATAGTTTGTTTAATTTCTCCCACTTTCTTCTATGGCAGTGATAACCTCATAAAATATATTTTAAAAACGTTGAGGTGTGAGAGGGTGGGGTGCAGGTTTGGGGGTAGGCGTGTATGATAGATGCGAATCAGATCACATATAGTTGGTTTTCAAACATGTCATACCCTTTATTGATTTAAACACATTCTGAACAAGTTTGTTTAAGATCAGATGAAAGATGAAGTAGCTACATATTTAACAACGCACCTTTTTAAATAAATCAAGCGCATTAACTCTGATGTTTCTAGAATGACATGGGTAGTTTTTAAATTTGTCCCATTTCTTTTATGACCTAGATACCTTCATAAACAAGAGGCCCAAGAGGAGAGGGCCCTATATACGGTGGGGTGTGGGTGGGCGGGAATATTAGTTGTTGTGGCACTTATGACATATTATGACAAAACCCTTTGCACTACATTAGTTTAAACATATTTTATTCATTGTATTTACAAGTTAAGCATATATATACAATAACAACAAATAAAGGATTGGAAGGGAAGCGTAATGCTTATTAAGTTCCTTTCCTTACCATGTTTATATGTAACACTAGAATGGCAGATTTATTATACATTACTCAAGAAGAGAAAATAGAAACATAATATTTCTTTCATCAAGATTTAGAAGGAAAAGTACGTTTGAAAGCTAAGAAAAACGCACACACAAAAGATAATAAAATTGATATATTGAATACTACTACTACTATATAAAAAAAAAATGTAAGGGAAATATGGGCGGCGACAATGGGTAGGGGCGAACCATCCGTACTAGCAGCATCTAACTTATTCATTTACTGATGTGTGATAAGTAATGTCAGTTTAAAATCGTTTGCTTTTTAATATAAAATTTTGCACATTTTCGAAGATCACTTCATTTGTTTCGTAACTGAGATTAGGGTCACCACAAAGGAGAATATTAGTTGAGATAGTACATATATATGAAAGAGAGTTGATAAGTTCTAAGCGAATAATGTGATAGGTTGGACACGTGAAGAAGAAATGCTCAGTGTTCTCGATACTACCACAGTGACACAGAGGAGAGTCAGTTATATTTTTGATAAACAAGTGATGGTTTAATGAACTACAGTTTGTTCTGAGACGTGTGTGTAGGATTTGTGCTTTCCTGTCACCTGTGTAGTAATACTTCGGGGGACGTGTTTCATGGGTAAGATATCGTTTGAAAGAGTAGACAGATTCTAAGGATCTGGCATCCTGCGGGAGTAAATTCCATTCACGAACAACAGAAGGTAAAAATGAATCGGAGTAATTTTGTGTTCGAGAATGATTTTTTGAAGATTATTGCATTTCGTAAGCTGTATCGAGACTCGTCTCCTACTAGAGGAGGAACTAATGTAGTAAGATACGGTGGTGCCAAGTTATGATTCATTTTATAAAATAGAACAAGCTTATGTTTACGCCTTCGAGCGTCAAGCGTTTCCAGCCTACTTCCGTGTGCAAATTATTTAAGGATACAAGTTTGGAAGCTCCTGTTACAATTCTAGCTGCTTCATTTTGGATTTTATCTAGTTCCAGTTTTTCATAAAGTGTGCAGTTATCCCAGATGACATCCGCATATTCTAACAGGGGCCTTATAAAACTAATATATATTATTTCTAAGGATTTACGATCCAGCTGGAATTTAAGTTTTCTCATATTTATTCTGGTCCATGCTTTAGCTGTCATATATTCTATGTGGTAATGCCAACTGCAGTCGTTTGAAAGCTTCACGCCCAGATGTTTATGAGTTGTAACTTCTGGTATTTGTTGATTAAGCATATTTAAAGGTGGATGTATGGGTTTGTTTCTTTTACGAGATATCAATAATGATTCAGTCTTTGTAGGGTTAAAAGTGACAAGCCATTTATTCGCCCAGTCAGTTATTTTTACTATATCGGAATTTAGGATATCGGCTGCGGTGTTTACATGGTCAACAATAATATATAGACTTGTGTCATCAGCGAACAGACGAATGTTGGAATCTATATCCGTAACAATGTCATTGATATATATTAAAAATAGAAGAGGCCCTAAGATAGAGCCTTGTGGTACCCCTGCGTTTATAGAAATCCACTCTGATTTAGCACCAGGAACTATAACGCATTGGCGTCTATTTTCTAGATAATTGGAAAACCAGTTTATAAGTGCATCCGACATACCAGCAGACTTAAGTTTCGCTAAAAGAGCTTTGTGCCATACGCGATCGAAAGCTTTGCTTATATCAAAGAAGATAACTCTTACTTCTTTACCTACATCCAGTGCTTGACAGAAAGTATTATAAAGATAAGTAAGTTGATTTACGGTCGAATCGCTCGGCATGAAGCCAGACTGCAGAGCCGATAGAAAACTTTTGATGCGAAGAAAATTAAATACATGTTTAAAGACTAATCTTTCCAAAACTTTGTTAATGTTACTTAAAAGAGAGATAGGACGGTAGCTATTAACAGATGATGGGTCACCGTTCTTGAAAGCGGCACACACAAAAGCTTCCTTCCAAATATTCGGGACTTTTCCATCAGCTAGAGATTTATTAAAAAAATTACAAAGAGGAATTGATAGCTCACTGGAAAGTTCCCGAAGGATACGGTTGCTAACTTCATCTGGACCAGTTGCTTTACCAATTGGGAGACACTTTAAGACGGACTGAACTTCATCTGGGGTAAGTACCATTAAATGCATGCTAACGTTACTAGGGGGCATGAAGGGAACTTCGACGTTATTGCCCTACATTGAGCAATATGGCAGACAAACATATAAATTACTGCAAGTTCCCCAAGTTGTATCCATGTAGAGGGGTCTAGAGCACAAAACCGTTTTATAAGTGCATTCACATTTCGACAAGATACTAAACTTGTGTTTTTTTACCCAATTACCCCTAGGGGGCCCCAGCAGATAGAACGAGAATACAAAAAACTTACTGTGCATCTACACATCCTTAACTAATAAATACACCACACATGAACATGAAATCTCAAAGGATATGGAGGGAGTAAGCGTCACAAGAAACTCCCATTAAAATAAATTACAGCAAGTTCTCCAAGTTGTACCCCTTTTGATGGGCCTCTTTCTGCAGGCGGTCAAAACTAATTTTATATAATTATGTTGTGCCTCGAGTCCCTAAATAACCATACCTTATTAGAACTAGAGGTTATTTTTCATACATCTGCCGAAAATGATTCAACAGGAACACGACGATGATATGCGCAACTGTGCTTGTTAATGATCATCCCTACCAAGTTTAGCTGAAATCCGGCCAGGAGATTAGGAGAACTAGTTGGGACAAAGTTTGTGTATTAAAATCTTTAAAGAGTCAAAGATCATTCAACTGGAACACGACAATGATATACGCAACCAAGTTTCGTTGAAAGCCGAACGGTGGTTGAGGAGAACTAGTACGGACAAAGTTTGTGTATTAAAACCTTTAATGAGCCACAGCTCCACCAAAAATCAATCAGCCACAACACAACAATGATATGCGCAACTATGCTTGGTACTGATCATTCCTGCCAAGTTTCATTGAAATCCGGCCAGTAGAGCTAATAAATCGATCACATGAGTACTGGCACATTATCAAACTTCTTCGAAATATTATGGTCATATACAATCTGTGCAAGTTTGGTTAAGATTGTTCAAGAAATGTGGGCTCTGTTGTGTATAACAACATTGATATAAAGACACTGAAAAAGTTTGGTAAATATAAAATACAAAATGAAGGTGCTAGAATGTAACACTTTGGGCAGGGCCAAATGTGACCCTAGGGCTACATGTAATATATGAGAAGAAGATTTTATTCAGTTTTTCCCTATACAAGCCTATGTAAAACTGTGACCCCCGCGGCGGGGTCAAATGTGACCCCGGGGTCACCATTTGAACAAAATTGGTAGAGGACCATAAGCTCATAGCAAATGCAAAATATTAAAACTTTGGCTCTTGCAGTTTCAAAAAAGAAGATTTATTAAGTTTTTCCCTATACTTGTCTATGTAAAAGATGTGACTCTTGGGGCGGGGCCAAATGTAACCCCAGGGTCACCATTTGAACAAACTTGGTAAAGGACCATAAGCTTATAGTAAGTGCAAAATTCAAACCTCTGGCTCTTGTAGTTCCGAGAAGAAGATTTTTAAAAAATAAAAACCCTATATAAGTCTCCCTATATAAGTCTATGTGAAACTATGACCTCGTGCCGGGGACAAATTTGACCCCATGGTCACCGTTTGAACAAACTTAGTAGAGGACCATAAGCTGATGCTACATGTAATACATGAGAGCTCTGTGCCATGTGGTTCCAGAGAAAAAGATTTTTTTCAGTTTTTCCCTATACAAGCCTATGTAAAACTGTGACCCCTGGGGTGGGGCCAAATATGACCCCTGGGTCACCATTTGAACAAACTTGGTAGAGGACCATAAGCTTATAGCAAATGCAAAATATTAAACCTCTGGCTCTTGCAGTTTCAGAGAAGATTTTTTAAGTTTTTCCCTATACATGTCTATGCAAAACATGTGATCCTTGGGGCGAGGTCAAATGTGACCCGAGGATCACCATTTAAACAAACTTGGTAAAGGACCATAAGCTTATATTAAATGCAAAATATCAAACCTCTGGCTCTTGTAGTTTCCGAGAAGAAGATATTTTAAAAAGATTTCCTATATAAGTCTATGTAAAACTGTGACCACCGGGGCGGGGACAAATTTGACCAAGAGTGATCCCAATAGATCACCTTGAGCCTTCGGCTCAGGTGATCTAAAAAGAGGGGGAGCGGGTAGAGGGCGTGGTGGCATGACTGTCTTTTAGTAGGTTTGAGCTTCTATTAATATAATAACATTCTGAACAAGTTTGGTAAAGATCAGATAAAAATGAAGTAGCTACAGATTTAAGAAAGTAAAACAATAAGCATTTTTCAATAAATCAAGGGCCTCAACTCTTTACTCTTACCACACAACTCTTAATAATCCGATCTAGCTGGTTTTTAAACATGTCCAAGCTTTCATTGATATTAACTCTGGTAAAGTTTGTGAAAGATCAGACGCAAAATGAATGTCATATCGTCTTAACAAGGTAAAATAAACAGATATAAAAAAATTAAGGGCCATAACTCCGACGATACTGTTCCGATCTGGTTTTCGAAACTGTTTGGGCTTTTGTTGTTATCAACAATCTGGTCGAGTTTGGTAAACATCAGATGAAAAATGAAGGCCCTATATAGGTTCTCTATTGAGCCACTGAGCCCCCATTTTTGATGAAAAAAGGTATATTGTCACATATATTTGCGAATAATTTAAGTGGTATTTTTCATTCATAAAACGCCTCTAGTTACATGTGTTGCCATTAAATCATAGAGTTATCATAAATCAAAGGAACTTGCACAAATGTGTGGTCTTAGACAGTCAAATTAACACAAATGCTGTTGAAAATGCATCGGTTCTGCATTAGAGTGGCCGATGCAGCTGCATTAGAGCTATGGAATTAAGAAAGATTTTTCTTTTTCTTGTTTTAAGCCACTACAATGGACGAAATATACTTCTCTCCTGTTGATGTTATGTCAACTCAGCCGTGAGATTTATACTCCAAATCTTCTTTAGGAGGAATTTTCAATATTTGCGGAAATGTTTGATTTTTACCTAGTATGTTTTAAAAATAAAAGAAGAGCTAGTGTCACCACACTAGCGTCGTTGTCGTCTGCGTCTGCTTAACGTATATGGTAACTGAAATATCTTTGGTTAAAGGCTTTTGTAAGAAAAACAATTAGCATGCGTTAAGGCACGCAATGACATTTCAGTATACTATTCAATACATGGCAATAAGGAAGCTTGAAGGCAATTGCATATGAGTATAAAATAAACATACGAGGGGTGTTCCATAAATAATGCGATTGGTATTGATACTAGAATACTATAATAATTTTTGATCAATTGTTTTTGCAATTTCCTTCAAAGTACTCCCCATTAGCCGAAACACACATTTTGAGCCGCGCAATCCACTTTTGAAAACATTTTTGGTATTCATGAACAGGTACACCCTTAAGACTGGTAAACAGCAGATCCCAGGGCATTCCTCGTGTTATATCTCTTCCCAGATAAGTGATTTTTTAGTCTTGGGAAGAGAAAATAGTCGCAGAGGGCCAAGACCTGGAGAGTAAGGGGGCTACGGGAGAACGGTGATCTTCTCTGACTCCAAAAACTTCGTTACAATACGGGCTTTGTGGGCGGGCGCATTGTCATGCAGAAGACGAACATACTTCAGACCTGTTATAGGGCGACGCTGTTTGTAGTACTTCTTCAATTGTTTCAATACAACATTTTTATAAAACCGTCCTGTGACAGTTCTGCATTTTGGCACTGCCGCCTGTATGGCGGGACCGTTGGTAGTGAAAAACAATTGCATACAGAACCTTCTTAACAGTTCGCGTTCGTTTGGCAATAATTGGTCGTTTCATATTGTTCATGATCCAGATTCGGTTAGATACTTTTCTTTTTGGCTCATAATAATGGACTCACGTTTCATCACCCGTAACTAAATTCTCAAACGATATTTTGCTGTATTTCGGATACATTTTCAGAAGTTTTTTCGCTGTTGTAACCCTTAATTTCTTTTGGTCCTCTGTCAGCAAATGCGGTATCCATCTTGCATTAATTTTCTTAACTTTCAGATGCTTTTTCAAAATTAGATGAACTCGTGCTAACGACAAGTTTGTCATCCGAGTCAATTGTCTTTTCCACGTGTTTCTTGGTCGTTGACGTTACATGACGACCAGGGCGAGCAGTATCTTTCAAGCGCTGTTGCCCGGATTTAAATTTGGCCACCCACCTACAAACAGTACTAAACGACATTTGACCATCCCCGTAAATGTCACACATCTCTTGGTGAATGTATTTTGGCTTCAACCCAAGTAATGACCTACCTCTAATATAGGCCCTAAATTTCAAGCACATTTTCTGCTCGTTTGCCAGTCATTTTGCATATAGTGTAACAAATGCACCAAGGTCAGTGAATGTATGAATGAAATTTTTACCTTTGACACGCGTCAGTGATCACTCTAACGATACGAAGTGGTTTCATGTTAATATTGCACGAGTTTCGCGAAATAATACAGCAGTCGCATTATTAACGGAACATCCTTCGTATCTATTCAATTATTTGTTGTGTCTCAAAATATAAACTATTATCTCAGAGCTTGTTAACCTCAGATAGCAGACCTCTCACCCTTACCTACCCACTCAACACCACCCCTACCCCTACCCACCCCAGTTTTTATCTTCCAATACAAATTCCTGCATTCAGTAAACTATTTTGAAAAGTTGAGGTAATTTAGTGGAACTAAACAATTGTGCACCTTTTCCACTCTTCAAACTTGGAACAGCAGTCTATCTTAAATATGTGACCCCTGGGGAAGACCAAATTTCACCCCAGAGTCGCCATTTGAATGAACTTAGTAGAGGAACATAAGCTTATGGTACCTGCAACGTATTAGCCCTCTACCTCGTGTAGTTTCAGTGAATGATTTTTTAAAACATTTTTCTATATAACTTTTATATAAATATATGACCGCCAGGGCATGCCCAGATTTTTCCGCAGTCACCATTTGAACAAACTTGATATAGGACCATAAGATTATTGAAAGAATTGTCAACATTTGTCGTGTGGTTCTTGAGAAGATTTTTAAAGCATTTAAATGTATCATCACAGCGTTTAAGTTGTCTTAATGTATCATAAATGCAATATAAAGTAAAAATAATGTTTGTAACAGAAAAATATTTTTTCCCCCATTTGTGATTCATAGATTATGTAGTGTCTGCAACGACACAATGTTTGCAGGCAAACAGATGTTGATGTTGACATTTCAGTAAACCCGGACACTATATAGCAAACACCGAAATTTTCATCAACACTGTCAAAGTAATTATGGAATAATTGTCATGCACATGGTGTTCGCAACGGTGTAGTGTCCGCAACAGGTCTTTTTAGGTCACTGTTCTCTCCATAGAAATTAATTTGTGATTTTTATCGAGTTACCTTTAATTTATAGCAAAATATAATACTTAAATCAAAACTGACATTGTTCTTACACTATCGGCCAGTTTATGAATGAATAACAAACAAAATCACTATTCCATAAAATAATTAAAAAGTGGCATGTAACAAAATGGATGCATTTAATACTCCTATATGTAGACTGACATAATCAAGTAGTTATCAGAAATAACATAAAACTGCCTTTTAAAATAAGTAAATGTTGAATGAGTTATATTGTTAATATTGCAAAGCGTTGCGGACACTACAATCGTCAAATTTGTTTGAGGTCATATTGTGAAAGTCTATATTAGCGTAAATAATGGTGAAAACAAATTCCATGTTCGAAAAAGGAAATGCGAACTTAGAATACATAAAACTTGTTAAAATTAAAGATGTCATACTGAACTGTAAGTTGGTACAACCAATGTGTTTTGATACTATGTATATATTATGCTTTTAATTATGTAAATAGTTATACTCTGAATACATATTTCTTGCTTAGAATGTTAATTTTGTTTAATAACAACAAAGACATGTTTGAAGTGGCAAACAGTAAGTTGTAACTGTTTAAACTGCTTTGTTGTACTTGAAGATGTTCGTAGTGGTCCGCAACAAAAACATAAACATTCTTCATAGCTCAACAATGTGAAGAATTGGTTAAATACTGTAATTGTGTCTGTAGTTTATTTTAAAGAAGTCATCACTTTTTCTGTTAAACACACATTTTGAGCACTTTGAGCATCAGGTCTTGTGAAATTTAAATTTAAAAGCACGTCACTACTCAACTTTTATAATCGGTCGCTTTTCAAAGAATTATATGTTTTAATATTTTTTAATAATTCATATTTTCATTTAAAATTATAACTGGCGTCGTTTAACAAATATCACCAGCGATTTAGCGATTTATAAAACTTAATCTGCCTTGTGTTGATAAACTTAATAAATATTGGTATGTGTTTCGGTAATAAATATTGGTATGTGTTTCGGTGATATCCAGTTTCTAGTATTCTTGTTATTTTCAAAAAACCTGGGTGACCGATTATAAAAGTTGAGTAGTGTATTGCTGAAAAAAATGTTTGAAAATTCCTAGGGTCCTCAAACTTGGAAGGATGGTTGGTCATGACCAGTAGATGACCCCTATTGATTTTGGGGTCGCTAGGTCAATGGTCAAGGTCGCGGTGACCTTCACTATCAAAAACGATGTCCGATCAACACATAGACAATAGTTGGACCTAGGGTTCTCAAACTTGGAAGGCTGGTTGGTAATGACCAGTAGATGACCCCTATTGATTGTGGGGTTACTAGGTCAGAGGTCAAGGTCGCGGTGACCGTGACTATCAAAACGATGTCCGATCAATAACTACACAATGGTTGGACCTAGGGTCCTCAAGCTTGGAAGGATGGTTGGTCATGACCAGTTGATATTAGGCTAAACAAAATAATATGTGTGGTTCAGGTAACACTGGCAAAAATAATAGGGTAGGTATTTTTTTTTTTTCAGTAATGAATTCAATTCTGATAATGAATTTAATATGTTAAATTACTATAACTTGAGTTCGATTATTTTGGCATTATCAACCATTTTTTTATTGTTTTTTTTTTGGTTTGCATAAAAAGTTTAAGGCCCCTTATAAAATAGGGTCGGTCGGGTTACCTGAACACTCATATTTGTTTTATGTGGCCTTACTGATACAGATAGTAGATACAGTCACAGGATATTAAATATCAAAACGATCTCAGATCAATAGAGAACGGTTGGTCGTCGGGCGAGTGGGACGTTTTTGTCCCATGGACATTAACAATTTCTAGTTAATCCTGTATATACCACGACAATTGCTGACGCTTGTTTCCATCAATTGATATATGCTCAACATGCCATGAATTGCAGTACACAGACAACTATGCTATGTTCTGTGCTAATACGTTATACAATTAATGTTGAGAAGTTATTCGATGATTAATTGCACGAGTTCTGCTTTTTGGCTGTATTCTAATATATATCCATCAAATTATGTTATAGATATCATGTCCTAGTCTTGAGTTTGTGGTGTTGATGTTGGCATATTGGTTGTCTTGGTTGATATTATCTTTCATGTTGTATTGGTAATTTTAAATAGGCACATTGGAGCTGTGGACGCTCTTCTTGCTATTTTGGCTCTTGATAACATATTGATGAGAGTGTATTGATTTATGTGAATGTAGGAATTATAGAGCATTAAGGCATTGTAGGGTAGGATGGGCTGTGTTTCGTAGTTGTTGTGTGTGTTTAAATTAGTATTATGTTTGTTGATTTAGTAATATTATGATTTTATTTTTATTTTTATTAGTTTTGTTTTTTTAGTGTTGATTTAGTTTTGTTGTATGTTTAGTGTTTGTTTTTTGTTTTTTTATGGGTTTTTGGTGGGTTGGGTGATTTGTATTTGGTTGAAGTGTTGAGTGAAATGTTATTGATTTGTTTGATGTGTGTTAGTTTATTGAATGTTAGAAGGAGGGGTAGGGGGAAGTTGGGGGAGGGTGGGGAGGTTAGTGATAAGGGGTAGGGGGTGGGTATGGTTATTGAGGGTTTTGGTGGGTTTGTGATTGTTTTTTGTTGGAAAGTGAGGAGGTTGGTAGATTGTGTGTATGGTGGTTAGTTTGATTGAATGTTAGAAGAGGGTAGGAAGGGTAGGGATGAGGTGAGGGGGAGTTAGGGGGAAGTGAGGGATGGGGTATGGTTATTGAGGTTTGGGGGGGTTGTGATTGGTTTTTGTTGAAAGTGAGAGGTTGGTTAGTAGTATATGTAGTAGATTATTATAGATGAAGATTGTTAGAGGAGGGAAGGAGGAATGGTTGAGTTTTTATTGTTATGTGGGGTATTATGAATAGTGTTTTGGGGGGTTTGGTTTGTGTAGATTGTATAGGGGAGGTTGGGTGTATTTATGGGAGGTGGGGGTTTGGGGTGTTAGTGGGGGGGGGGGGGGGGTGTTTTGTGATAAGAGGGTGTTTGGAGTATGGGGTGGGGATAGTTTTTGTTGATATATTGTTGTTGGTTGGTGTTGTTGGGGGGGGATGTGGTGGGGTTTGGGGGGGGGGGGTGTGGGTGATGTGAAGAATGGAGTATGTTTGGTGTTGTTGGTGGGGTTGGGAGGTGGTGTGGGGGGGTTTGGTTTGTGTGGGTGGTGGGTTGGGGGGGAGTGTGTGTTTGGGGGGTGTTTGGTGGGGTGGGGGGTGGTTGTGGGGGGGTGTGGTTTGTTGGTGGGGTGGTTGGTGGGTTGATGGTGTTTGGGTGGTGTTTGGTTGGGGTGGTGAGTGTGTTGGTTGGGTTGTGGTGGGGGGTGTTTGGTGGAGTTTTGGTGGTTGGTTGGTGTTGGGTTTGGTTGGGGGGTGGGGTGGGTGGTTGGTGGGTAGGGTTGGGTGTGGGGTGTGGGGTTGTTGGGTTGTTTGGTGTTGTGTTAGTTTTGGTTGTTGGTTGTTGGTGGTGTGGGGTGTTGGGGGTGGGTTGTGTTGGTTGGGTGGGGGTTGTGGGGGTGTTTGGGTTGTGGTTGGGTGTGTTGGTGTTGGTTGGTGGGGGGTGGTTGGGTGGGGTGTGGGTTGGGGGGTGTTGGGGTTGTGGGTTGGGTGTGGTTGGGTGGTGGGGGGTGGGGTGGGTGTGGGGTGGTTGTGGTTGGGTGTGTGGGGTGGGGGGGGTGTGGGTGGGGGGTTGTTTGGTGGGGTGGTTGGGGGGTGTGGTTGGGGGTGGGGGTGGGTTTGGGGGTGTTTGGGTTGTGGGTGGTGGGGGTGGGTTGTTGGGTTGGTGTGGGGGGGTGGTTGGGGTGGTTAGGTGTGGTGGGTTGGGTTTGTTTGGGGTGTGGGTGGTGTTGTTGGTGGTGGGTTGTGTGGTGTGTGGTGGTGGGGTGGGGGGTTGTGTTTGGGGTGGGTTGTTGGTGGGGGTGTTTGGGGTTTTGTTGTGGGGTTTGGGTGTGTTTGGGGGTGTGGTGGGGTTTGGGTGGTGGTGGTGGTGGGTTGTTGGGTGGTGGGGATGTGGGGTGGGGGTGGTGTTGGTGTTTTGTGTGGGGTTTGGGGGTGTTGTGGTGTGTGTGGGGGTTGGTTGTTGGTGGGTTGGTGTTGGGGTTTTGGGTTTGTGGGGGTGTGGGTTGGTTTTGTGGGTTGGTTTGTTTGTAGGGTTTGGGTGGTGGTGTTGGGTGTGTGTTGGGTGGGGGGTTGTTGGTTGTGTGGGGGGGTGTGGTGTGGGGTTGTTGGGGGGTTGTGGGTGTGGGATTGGTTGTGGGTTGGGTGTTTGTTTATTTGTAGTAATGTTATTGTGTGTATGGTGGGTGGTTGTGTGTGGTGGGGGTAGGGGGGTTGATGTGAAGGATGGGGGATGAGGTGAGGGTTATTTAGGGTAATTGGGGGGGTAGGGGGTGAGTGGTGGTGTGTGTGTTGTGTGTGTGTGTTGGTGGGTGGGGGGGTGGGGTGGGGGGGGGGGGTGGGGGGGGGTTGGGGTGGGGTGGATGGAGGTGGTGGTGGGGGGGGTGGTGAGAGTAGGTAGTTGGAGTTTAATAATTGAGTAATGGTTGAGGGTGAGAGGGTGGAAGAGGGTTTGGTGTGATAGAGGAGGATGGTGGGTGTTGTAATTGTGTATTGTTGAGAAATATAAAGAGGGAAGAGGGGGGTTTTGGGAAGGGTTTTGGGTGTGGGTGATTTTGTATGAATGGGGGAATTTTGAAGGATTATAGTGGATAGGTAGTGTTGTGGATGAGTGTATGTGGGGTGGGTGGTGTGGTGGGGTTGTATGATTTTTGTGTTAGAGGATTGGTGTTATGTGTTAGGAGATTTGGTTTGGTGTTTAGGTTGTTATAGTTATGTATTGGTGTGAGTGGGTATGATTGGAGATGGGGTGGATTGTTATTGTGGGTGGTTTATTAGGTATGATTTGGAGGTGGGTAGTTGTAGTTTTTAGTGAATTGGTGTTTGTCCATGGGACTTATAACGTCTCACTCGCCCTACGAGCTCAACGGTTAGAGTTGATCTGTGAGTGTGTTTGTGGAGTAGTTTAGTATCCTGTGACTGTTTCTTACTGATCTGTATCAGTAAGGAATATAATAAAGTTTGAGTGGGTTCAGGTAACCGACCGACCCTATGTTTTTTAAGGGGCCTTAAACTTTTTATGCTTAAAAAAATAAAAATTAAATAATTGGTTGATATTGCAATATTAATAGTACTCTAGTTATTGTTTATTGTAATATTTTTCATTATCAGATTTGAATTCATTACTGAATATTAATAAAATCCTACCCTATTATTTTTTGCAGTGTGTTTCCTGATCCACACATTATTTTGTTTTGCCTATTTCAACTGGTCATGACAACCATCCTTCCAAGCTTGAGGACCCTAGGTCCAACCATTGTGTAGTTTATTGATCGACATCGTTTTGATAGTCACGGTCACCGCGACCTTGACCTCTGACCTAGTAACCCCACAATCATAGGGTCATCTACTGGTCATTACCAACCAGCCTTCCAAGTTTGAGACCCTAGGTCCAACTATTGTCTATGTGTTGATCGGACATCGTTTTTGATAGTGAAGGTCACCGCGACCTTGACCATTGACCTAGCGACCCCAAAATCAATAGGGGTCATCTACTGGTCATGACCAACCATCCTTCCAAGTTTGGAGGACCCTAGGGAATTTTCAAACATTTTTTTCAGCAATACACTACTCAACTGTTTATAATCGGTCACCCAGGTTTTTTGAAAATAACAAGAATACTAGAAACTGGATATCACCGAAACACATACCAATATTTATTACCGAAACACATACAATATTTTATTAAGTTTATCAACACAAGGCAGATTAAGTTTTATAAATCGCTAAATCGCTGGTGATATTTGTTAAACGACGCCAGTTATAATTTTAAATGAAAATATGAATTATTAAAGAAATATTAAAACATATAATTCTTTGAAAAGCGACCGATTATAAAAGTTGAGTAGTGACGTGCTTTTAAATTTAAATTTCAATAGACCTGATGCTCAAAGTGCTCAAAATGTGTGTTTAACAGAAAAAGTGATGACTTCTTTAAAATAAACTACAGACACAATTACAGTATTTAACCAATTCTTCACATTGTTGAGCTATGAAGAATGTTTATGTTTTTGTTGCGGACACTACGAAATCTTCAAGTACAACAAAGCAGTTTAAACAGTTACAACTTACTGTTTGCCACTTCAAACATGTCTTTGTTGTTATTAAACAAAATTAACATTCTAAGCAAGAAATATGTATTCAGAGTATAACTATTTACATAATTAAAAGCATAATATATACATAGTATCAAAACACATTGGTTGTACCAACTTACAGTTCAGTATGACATCTTTAATTTTAACAAGTTTTATGTATTCTAAGTTCGCATTTCCTTTTTCGAACATGGAATTTGTTGTTCACCATTATTTACGCTAATATAGACTTTCACAATATGACCTCAAACAAATTTGACGATTGTAGTGTCCGCAACGCTTTGCAATATTAACAATATAACTCATTCAACATTTACTTATTTTAAAAGGCAGTTTTATGTTATTTCTGATAACTACTTGATTATGTCAGTCTACATATAGGAGTATTAAATGCATCCATTTTGTTACATGCCACTTTTTAATTATTTTATGGAATAGTGATTTTGTTTGTTATTCATTCATAAACTGGCCGATAGTGTAAGAACAATGTCAGTTTTGATTTAAGTATTATATTTTGCTATAAATTAAAGGTAACTCGATAAAAATCACAAATTAATTTCTATGGGAGAGAACAGTGACCTAAAAAGACCTGTTG